>JXSR01S040384.1:8488-23630 GCA_000969725.1 Ophiothrix spiculata | reverse complement strand
GAATCATGGTCACGTTTGTTAGTCTCGTGTTGATCCACACGGAGACAGTGGGGAATAATCTTGAAAATAGGCTAGTTTACACCACCTGAAACCTTCCAATATTCATTGCAAGACTTGTGTACAATAATATTGAAGTGTTACAGTACGTAACTTTCATGCTTTCCCGGTAGCTAATAGTTTTTAAATGATACTCCTTATCTGAAGCAGCCGTCAGGGACTGGTGAGCATCTCGTTATGATGTTAATTCATCGTCATTACCATCACTAGATTAATTGTATTCTATTCGTTCATCCAGACAAATAAAGTTATATTTGATTAAGGGGGTCAAAGTACATCAAAGTACAAGAGAATGATTTGTGTTACAATGCTAAACATCAAAATGTGTTGACAAGAAATCATCCATTATTCACCCACTTACCAGCTTTAAGTGGCTGCTCCCTGTAGTTGATGAGTTTTTAATCTAGAATCATTCATGTAGTGTTCATTTATTAGATACAATGTAAACACCATTAAAGAAAACCAGTTTTAGTAAGAATGGTTTATTGTGAAAGTATGAAACCTGTTTTATAATATACATTTACTATATCTCTGTTATGATTTTATTATGGATATGATATGCAGTGCTTTAATATAAACACCTACGTTCAAAAACAGGAAAACAGACGCCATCAAGTTGAAGAATGTTGTTAACTTTAATTAATAGTTAAAAAAAGAAAGTGGAATGCGTTTCTTCTCGTCTTTATATGGCTCATAATAATTTCTTTTCTTATGGTAATATTGAATTGCATTACATGTGAAGCTATGTGAAGTGCTTCTACAATTGCATAATACCGTCTTGTTAAAATGGAATAAATTAAGGAATAAATACATATTAAATATTAATTATATAAATCCTTATCCATAAGTTTTGTTCCGTTACCTACACGTTGGAAAAATATATATTGAGATAAACAACATGTTTTTGTTCATTTCCCTACATATCACTTTGACACAACAAAAATGTTTATTTTCTTTGCGATTACTTTGACCAGTGTCACTGCCCATGGTATCCCCAATTTATATGTGCCTATGCAAATTGTATTATCCAATACGCAACACTAGGAACACGTCATTTACAATACCAATGTTTCATGGCAAACAAGACCATTAATTTTTATCACAAAATGACCCATTTGTAATTCAAATAGCTAATTGAAAATCACGTATATTATTCAATTATATAAACGGAATTGCTTTTCCATTACATATGTTTTTCTTTTTTAATTTTAAATTAGAATCATGGTCACGTTTGTTAATCTTATGTTGATCCACACGGAGACAGTGGGGAATACTCTTGAAATTGGGCTAGTTTACACCACCTGAAACCTTACAATATTTATTGCAAGACTTGCTTACAATAATATTGAAGTGTTATAGTACGTAACGATCATGCTTTCCCGGTAGCCAATAGTTTTTAAATGATACTCCTATCTGAAGTAGCCGTCAGGGACGGGTGAGCATCACGTTATGATGTTATTTCATCGTCATTACCATCACTAGATTATATCTAACGTTGGGAAATAGACGAACTGAACATGGGTACAAGATTAATTGTATTCTATTCGTCCCTCCAGACAAATAAAGTTATATTTGATTAAGGAGGTCAAAGTACGTCAAAGTACAAGAGAATGGTTTGTGTTACAATGCTTACTGAGGTGAATCTCTTTGAAACGAGATTCAATTCTAAGTTGAAAAGCAAGAAATATATATGGCAACATCATGGACAAGTTCTACAGATAGAATATGTTTAGCTTAAGTGCTCAATTACAATAGAGAAGAGTTTTAAATACAAAAACATACGATTTGAAATTAACTACGGTATTATGAAACGGATTACTATTTAAATTTATTGATTCAATGCACTCTTGTCACTTTTTACTGCAGTTGGGCACTGCTCAATTATACAGAACTTCTTAAAAGTACTTTGGTTTGTGGCACCAACATATTAATTTTCTTGTTGAAGACTATATCTTCTAATCGAAACTATCATGCTTCTTCATATATCAAATTAAATTGATAAATAAACGATCACGTGATGATCCGTCGTTCCATCTTTTTTCCAATTTTATGCATAGAGAAACACCATAAATGTAGGTTACAACTGCATGGTTTAGAACAAACAACATTTGATATTACTGTAGATCAGGAAAAGATGGGATATGTATTGTTTCACTTTTGAATTTTAAATCAAAATAATCTGCAATTTCTATGGTGACCAAGATATGCATAAGAATCTGTGTATCTCTATTTTGAATATCTTTATGCAGCAACATTTTTTCTACCGCTTATCATTTTGAAATTATTGGAGATCTTTAGTGAGTCAAGTCTGTATAACATCATTTTGTTTCAGTCTATTTTCTTGTGTTTTCATTTTCATTTTCTTAACTTTTTAGAAAAAAGTTATACAATCCTTGTACGTGCTATAAAATAAATAAGTCCTGTAAATACTATGCAATAAGTCCCACAGAAACATAGAAACATATCAAGTATATTCAATATTCATTTTGTAGCGCGCAATATTGGGTCCATTTTAACCTCAAGTTAAGAAATCTTCCAAAAGCTCTTTCATGTTTTGTGTGACACATAAACTTCTCGAAGAAGTATGTTAAGTTTTTTCAGCTGCCTTATTTCTATATAATATAGTTGAATCTTAATAATTAAGTCTTCATGCATTATTTGATAAGCTAGCATTCTCCTCTTTAAAATTGCGTACAATATCATATCACCACTAATACTAGTAGTATTTTGGACTGACGGAGAGACCAATCTCTCTATTGCATAGTACATTATATTGCGAGATTTATGGGGATATCGGTGTAATTGAATAGAGAATGAAGTTTTCCTACACTATGCTTTTATCCTTTTCTAGTTTAAGACAAAAATCAACATAGTTTTAAGTCCGCCAGGGAAATTACTATTTTGATAATAAACCACGCTGTGAGTAGAGCTCTGATATGAATTCCATACAATTGTAGATGGTATTACATACGTATCGAGTATCATTTTGAATATATCAACTTCTCAAGAGTTAGTTTCGAGTGCAACTTATATCTTGTTTGAGATTTTTTTGATGATAGAAGAAAATAGAGGTTTTTTTATAGTTTATATGAAGAGTTTGTTTCCAAAAGGGCCTAAATCTACTTTTGGTCAAAATTGAGTTATTAGTGCCATAGTGTAGTACTATAGTAGTAGTTTAATGGAACCAAGCCATTTTCCCCAAAAGTTGCTTTCATAGATGTTACCAGTACACAAAAATCTGTGTTTGTTTCCAAAAGGGCCTAAATCCACCATTTTAGGGTGTAAATAAACCTCTCAATCAAAAATAAGCAATACACTTTTGATTTCCATTTTATCCCTTACTTGTGAAGCAGTAAAAACTCAAAAATAAATTAAACATGACAAGAAATTATCCGTTTGCTGATTTCAGATTGATTTAAGCCCTTTTGGAAATAAACTCTGAATGAAGAAAGCATCCCCAATAAGAACAAAATAATTTTTGGGTAAAAATTTAGTTATTGTGCCATAATGTAGTACTATAGTAGTAATTTCATGAAACCAAACTATTTTCCCAGAGCTTGCTTTAATTTAGCTTGCCAGTGCACAAAAATCTCAGTTTGTTTCAAAAAGGGCCTAAATCCATAGTTTATTTCCAAAAGGGCCTTAATCCACTTTATAGTGAAAATAAAACTCTCTATAAAAATATATGTTATAAAGCTCTGATTTCCGTGAGTGGTTTCAGTTTTGTCAGAGTGCTAACGCCTAACATTTAATGCAGTAAAAACTTGAAAATGATTTTACCATAACAAGGAATAAGTTTTTGCTGATTATCTCAGAACTATAAAAAGTGGATTTAGTCCCTTTTGGAAACAAACTCTTCATATACTGTATATGATGCACAAAGTAGGATTCGATGATTAATCACTGTCTATAATGCTGACAAAAGATAAAAGGTTTGTTTTATATTTATTATTTTATTATTTTAATACATTTAGGGTTTGGACAGGAGTAGGGTTTGCTGAAAAAATGCTCATAGTCAGAATATTCATGTAACCAAGGAAATAACACTTTCGGATCCTTTTTGAACTTTGGTGGAGTTATATTTTGTTAGAATATATTCTAACAATGCATGATACTTTCTCTTATGCACGGTAACAAGAAGACGAGCATTACAGTAGTCCGATAGGTACACCTAGAAGGTCAAAAACTTGACCCTCTATTTAAAAAATAAAATAAAGACACAAAAGACGAAAAAATGATTTAAACAAAATCGTAATTATGATGTGGTCTTGGAAAAATCCATCTTTTGATGACATGGAGAGAGATCAAAAGGAGTAACAATGTAGGTTTATTAGCTGAAATGGTGCAAATAATGTATACATTATGCTCGTGTCCCTTTAACATTAACAATGTTAATTTTTATCCAATTAATTGGAATATAAGAAAATATATGACCGTCCATCCCAAACCAGCCGTATTACAAATAATGTGAGAAAAACAATGCTCAATTAGAAGACTCCTTCCTCCTTTTATTACGTCACAAATTAAACGGAATATTAATTGTTCAGATGTATCGTGACAACCAAAAAATAGCATGTATACACAATTCTCAATCAAATAAAACAAGGCTCTTCGTTGCATATGTGCTACATTATATAACATTGAAGATACTCTAGATGTCTTTTCTGAGAGTAGTTTTACAAAAAAAAGAACCTAGATGTAACTGCTATTTCACCAGGGAAATTACTCCCCGATAATTAACCCACGCTGTAAATAGAGCTCTTATATGATTTCTTACAATTGTAGAGGATATAAAATACGTATCAAGTATCATGTTGAACATATCAGCTTTTCAGGAGGTAGTTTATTATGTCTCATGTGCAAGATTATTTCATTTTTTTGAATGTTTATCAAATGTTGCAGTTATTTTATGGATTCTCAACAATATGATGCACAAAGATAGGATGGATGATTACGAAAATTTGGAAAAAAAAATAAAAAATTCATGTTGAAGTTTGTTAGCATGCAGACATTTTTCAAAATGGTGACTTTTATATGAGGGGGTGGTTACCACCCCCTCTCACGGACTTTGACGGCTTACCTTACCCCACCTAAGATGGTACCCCCGACTTTTTTCATCAAAATGACCTCAAATGATATAAAAACAAATATTTAGATGCCCGGGCCCACTTTGTTTTGCGTTTTGTGGCAATCGGCGACGATCCGTTAGTGCATGTGTATGTTTCACTAACTACTTACATCATTTCTTGTACAGAAATTCCTATATGAGGCAAAACATGATGGGAAGCACAGTGCATCTTCTGTTAAAGATCTGTTTAAGTGTTCTGTCTCCTGCGCCATACACCATGGTTTTAGTCCCAACAGTGGAAACTATTTCTCTTTTCATAATTAAAAATAGTTAGGATTGACGCTTTTCTGAGCAAATGGAGAGTATTTACCCTTAAAGTCACTGCAAATGAAGACTGATTGTGGACGATAGACTATTAATAGCTGTCAGTGTCTCCTCCTTGGTAGTGCTCTGTAGATTTATTCAATGATTGTGTGTTTAGGGTGACTTCCGATCTCACAGAAATTAGATTAGTACTCATCACTCTTC
Source organism: Ophiothrix spiculata (assembly GCA_000969725.1). NCBI lineage: Eukaryota > Metazoa > Echinodermata > Ophiuroidea > Amphilepidida > Ophiotrichidae > Ophiothrix > Ophiothrix spiculata. The sequence continues at coordinate 17,977 of JXSR01S040384.1, read as the reverse complement.
ATAAAAATCAAAACCCTGACTTCTGTTTTGGAATTTCTTTGAGAGTGGTAAATGCAATAACATGCATGTTGTTGAACGAAGAATGTTAAAGCATTAGGTTGCATTTAAATGTATGTTTTACGGAAAGCTATAAAAGTGAATTGATGGTTTGATGCTTTAAGCAAATTAAATAAGTTTGTTGCCTCGGGAAGTAGTTTATAGGCAGTCAGTCCCTTGGCTTATTTCAACACTATGAACATGACATAAATCGAACGCCTGGTGTCAGTTTTGTCAGTCAGAAAGGGACACTTTTCAAGCTTTATAACAAGAACTAATTACTTAAATTAATACATATTTATAATTATGCGCAAATAAAGTTATTACCAAAAAAAAAAGTAAGCCTCTGAATACGGTCTTGCATAACAAATCAGAATAGGATTACATGTACGGTTAAGATTTGATAACACTAGAACTAATCGGAGAGAATTTAAAATCTGTGATTTGAAAGAATTAGAACACAATTGTTTTCAGGCTATATGAACTTGTTTTAAGAATTTTCCTCATAACGTGTTTTCTTACAATATTTATATCAAAGATAACAGTCAAACCAAGAAGTTATCATGGACTGGAGTCGGTTCGAGAAAAGCTATTCAATGATAATAGGTGTTTCTTTTGTTCCATCAATACAACCTACTTGAATTTTCTATAATATAGCGTGTTGGCGGTTAACTTTGAAAACAACCATGTTATATTTAATCCGGCTATAACACAAAGATGCATGTTTTAAAACAAAGATATGACAAAAGTGCACTCCAGGGCACTTTGTGATCAGAATAAATGAAAAGAGGGTGGTTTTACAAGAATTTTCATACCAAACTGATAAGCGTACGATAGCGTACAGTGAAGATATTTGTAATTGAAACGGACACCTCTAGTCCGTACATTCGGTATATGTTTGCAACTTACACAATAATAAAAAAAATGCGGTTGTAAGCGTACAAATGATGAAATGTACTGTGATCATGGATATCAAATAGGTCGATAACAGCTTTCCGGTAGCACAGACTACACTAAATCATGAATACAAGTAGTGGACATTGGTTCGACTAATTGAGTCTTTTGGTTAGATATGTGCTCTGAGACGTCAATACAAAAGCGTACTTAATTTGCGTTTGAATAGCGTTAGTAATAATCGGATTAAGTACGACATAGTTGATACAATGGCATACATGATCGAACCAACTCCAGTCTATGATAACTTCTTGGTCAAACTCTGGGCGCAATCATAAGTGACATTTTAACTCTTTTAGGATTTATTTTTCGATTAAATGATTTGCACAGATTGGTGCAAAAGCTACCCTTTATACAGTGTTAACTTGACACCGATATGTGCAAGCTTTAAAGCATGTTCCCCCTTTTACACACTCTTTAAAGCGGACACCAATCGGTTTGAAATTTTACCCCACGGCATTGGACATGCATGCATCAATCACACCGTTCCTAAGCCAAATCAATAGACGTATTGCTAATTGAATACGCCAGTACAAGAAAACCCAAACTCTAATAGCTCTCTTCTGTTAAATATAAATGCATTCAAATCTATGAAAATGCTTTCAAATCACTAAAAAGCATGTCCATGTCTATATTCCAATCATAGTGTCACATTTGAACTTGTAGTTGACTTTTAGGACATTGTTAGATGATATTTCTAGTGTATAGTTCATGGAGTTGGCGTTTTTCTTTGACTGGCTGCTGAAATAATTATAACAATTATATAACAATGTCTAAAAAGGTCAACTACAAGGTCAATGTTACACTATGATTAAGAACTTGACAAGAAAATGCTATTTTAGTGATATCAACGCATTTTCAGAGATTTGTATGCATAAATATTTTATATATAAGTATAAATAACAGAAGGGAGCTATTGGAGTTGGAGTGTTTATACACAGTCGTATTCAATTTGACGGTATTTCATAAGGAGAAGGGTTTGTTTCATTTATTACACTATTTTGTTCATAAAAAAATGATAAACATTCGATATACTGGCTGTAACAGTTTCATCTGTATGCAAGGAGTACGTGCCACCTACTACCATGACTGTGGTAGTGCATGAATATCATATGTGTTTGTTCAGACTGTTTTTATTAAATAACAAAGTACATGTAAATACAAAATTAAAATGTTTCTAAATAAAAGAACAGATAAGAAGATTTTGTTAAATGAATGTAGACTAATCAATTCTTCTTTAACTGTTATCATAACAACCTACTTCTTATCACGCTTATTGGACTTGCGTATCTGAGAGTTTGAGCTCTTATGGAAACAACAACGTCTTTGTATTTACCGCGTAACTCAACAGCAATAAAGAAACTTAATGAAGATGTTGCCTATTTTCAAAGGCTTTATTTAGTTCGTTTAAAAAAAAACCAAATGCTGCGAATGACGTAAATTTCAGAAATTAAAATAAGAATAACACAAATTATTGCAGGAATTCTTTATAAATAATAGAAACTTACACTCTTACAGACAATTTAAAAAAAACCTTAGTTTTGACAGTTTCTTACAGACGTCTAATTTGTGCATGATCCAGCTTCAAAAAATGTTGTTGAAATAGCTCGCTTTTTTGGTTAAATCCCGAAAATGGTACTTTTCGAACCAAATATGGACATCTTATGACCATAATATTTGAGCATGATGTCCGTATGGTTATTTTTGTCAACAAGTCAGATGTTGAAATGTGGCATTTATAAGATATATCATAACCTAATAAAGATAACCTAATAAATTGAAAAAGATATTTTGCAAAAAAAAAATCAATTTTTTCAAGATAGGAGTTCTTAAGGCTACAGTCCCTAAAAACGTCTCACTCGGCTGAATGTCATGTTTACTGCAAGTTTTTACCTACTTACACCTATCAGACATCACCATTTTAGGCATACATATAGAATAGAGTCCCTAGTTTATACATGTAACTTTACTAGTGATTTTACGTTCATTATCAAGGTCAAAATGACGCCTAAAGACTACTTCGAAAGAGTTGACCCTTTTTCTCCGAAACCTCATAATTTCATGATGTTCGAGAAATTCGACTGGTTTCAAATGTTGACAGATTGTAGGTTTGATACTTCTTATTAAATTACAAACAATATTTTATAATTATGCTGAGTTGATTTTGAATGATAATGTAACAAACCCGCGTTGTTTTGCCCGAAAATCCGGACCGTGAATTACGACTCTGAGTTCGCCCTGTTTGAGCTGTGAATTGCCTGTTTTAAGTATCTACATTATCTACATTTTGTCTGATATACGCATTCGCATAATTTACTTACAAATTGAGCATTCCAATGAGGCAAAAATTGCAATTTTTATGTAAACAAAAGAAAAATGCGGCATTCTAATGTTTATGTTTTAGATTGTAGTTCACGATCTCAACGTTGCCTTGATAGCTCAGCGGTAGATCCCTCACTTCGTAATGCATGACTAACCCCTGCCAAGTCCATGGTTTGAGTCCTCACAAAAGCAATGGAAACTATATATCTTTTCATGATTAAAGAATAGTTAGGATTCACATTTTCCTGAGTAGATGGATTCCCTTTACCCTTAAGCTGAAATGTACTTGAAATTTGATGAATTGTCATGCAAAACGGCTTATGTCTATTTTCAACAATAAAACAATAGCCAATTATTACGAAACTATTTATGAATTTTCTAAAGTACACCTTATCTATACAGACATATTTGTATAGAATTACTAAAATCATTATCAGCAATTTTGCGTCATATTTTGATACCCAAGCAGTTTTATGGCCTTTTCTCGTAAGCCGTTTTGCAAGTCTAATCTTCAATCATGTTTACGTTTTAATTCAAATTAAGGAATTTTTAGTTTTATGTGTGGTATAGGCTACAGCTTATGAAATATCTTACTTAAAAAGTGATATAAAACCATCAACCCATGCTCTGCGAAATATGTCTGTTAACCTCGTATCTTGTTGGATTTCTCATTGTGATTGTGGATAATCAAATTTATCAAATGGGGAAAACTTTTCCCAAATTGATAGGATCATTGGTGTAAGATTCCGTATCTATGAAATACGTATTTCAAAGCAATATTTACATTTGTCTTTTACGGCATTCCAGAAAACATATTTTGATAACTGATGTTATTAATCGCTAGACAAATATAATCTGTTATTCTACAACCCCGTACTCCGTAAGGTTTAATATTAAAAACCGACAAATTATAAGAGACATTCTTGGCAAATTGGACACATGACTTTGTAAACTGGACCATGACAACATTTTGCTTGCGTTTTTATGAAGAACAGACAAGGAGGTTTCTGTGTCAAAAGAAATAAAATTGTTGATACAATGATGACGAAGACAATAACCAAAAGACATGACTAAAATTATTTACAAATAAAACTAACAACCAGTTTCCGAAACATAAAAAAGTATGTTTTCGTTTAGAATGGCGTATTATGAGAAGTCAGTTTCGTTAAAGGGAATGGTCATTAAGCGCATTATTTCATTGTAGTCATTTTCTAATTTCTTGAATAAGTTAATGGTTGATGTCATAATGTGTATTTTGTTCAAATGTGTGTTATGAAGGCCTTTGCTTTTTTAGTCACCGGAAACTAAAGGTTTGTGAAAATCACTTTAAGACAATGCCAGCGGGATTCTCGGTGAAATGATGAGGGGAAAACGATTATTTGTAGATTCTTTCTTAACTTAAGGTTTGCTATTGGGAGCTTCAGATCATACAAGATTGATGCGTAACGAGCGTAAATGTTTACCTTTTGGTCATTCTGTTATAGATGTGACATCTAATCGCCCAAACCTACTTCGGCATTGTCAGGCTGACATTGAATATTGTTTTGAGTAGCAAAAATATTAGGTCCAGTCAATAATTATGCATACCTTTGCCAAAAATTGAACTTCTTAACAGATAATCTTCAAATACGAACAAAAACTAGGCTTGTTTATTCGCTTATTGCATGGTTCGCCATTTGCAGGGAGAACCTCGATTTGACTGTCAATTAAGCTAGTATGTTACATAACGATTGAAAGAGGGAATTAAACTGTTAATCGTAATTTTATGTATTAAGTTCACATTCATCTCGGACATCAGGTCGGGGCTCTCCCTCAAAATGACGAAATGAGCAATATAGGCTAATACTCGCTTGAATGTTTCTTAAATTCTAATTATATTAATGAAAATCTGAGCTTTAGCAAGAAAAAGGTCAGTTTCATTTTTAAAATACATTTAAAAAATATGACGATAAAATTATTGTTGGTAACTACGTCTATTATTTTTTTTTCGAAATTAATTGATGAATATGCTTCCGGTTTATTTAACGAACTCTTAACATATGCAAGAGGTTCCTAAAATTTAGATTTAAAGGTGTGTATTCTTATCACTTTTACTCAGAAAATCATATTCGAGATTTCGATATCACGAGAAAGCTCATATTTTACTCATAAACCCTGTACATTTTCACGACCATGGTATCTTTCATTGAGGAGATATGTTCAAAAAGGGCTGAATTACTGGAATATTTTGTTAAAATAAATATTCTATAGGTATCTATGGGTGACTCCCCAGACACGTTTTTGCTGTAGCATTAATTTGGCTCAAGGTATAAAAATGGAAATTTAACATTGCTTTATGTAGGTGATGACCATTTATTCAAATATGGAAAAAGTGTATGTTAGTTTTTTCACCAGATCGGAATACCTACCTTTAAGCATCGATGAAAAATAACCAATATGATGGCAAGAACACCAATATCCATCTCCTTCCATTTTTTTTGTGAAATCGGCAGCTAAATGCTATTTGAGTAGTCATTTCGGTTTTCCCAAGTATTGACAGCTTGTCTTTTCTGAATTTGTGTGTTACTCCTTTGAGAGAAAGTTTAAGATAATTGTATGTCAGTTAAGTTTTCAAGGTAATGAACAACTTCGAGAAACCTAGCTCTAATAGGAAAGTTTTGAGTTTTTGTAAAAATGAAAATTCACTTTGAAACTCCCAAATATACAATTAAGTTTAACTAGATAAAAGTATTTATAAAAATTGCATATTGCATTTCTCTCTTTACTACCATGCATTCCGCTCATTTGTATTTTATATAAATTACTTAAACAACTTCGATAGTGGTACCTTAAATACTTAAAAGTCTCTTTTCTCTATTATAGGAATATATTGCACATTTAGGTCGCCATTATTGTCAAAGTTGTTTGCTATTCATTTGAATCTGCTTTATGTCAACAAATGGGCTAAAATGACAATCGCGCTAGTATAATAAATAAAAGATTAGTGTGTAACATATTTCACGATGTGTCTTCAAGAAACCATCCATTATTTAACTACTTACCAGCGTTAAGTGGCTCCTCAAGCGTTGTTGATGAGTTTTTAATCTAGAATCATTCATAAAGTGTTCATCTCACAAATATAATGTAAACACCATTAAAGAAAACCAATAAGAATGGTTTATTGTGAAAGTTTGATATTTGTTATAAATTTATCATATCTTTGTTATGATTAATTATGGATATGATATACGGTGTTTTAATATATACACTCCTACGTTCATGTGGGATAGAAAAAAAACCAGTTGCCAGCATACAAGTATCGTGAACAATTTGTTAACTTTGATTTAGTAACAAACTTTCTGAAATTTCTTCGTCTGAATATTTAACGAAACCAAATGTGTTTCTCATTATCTTCATGTGGTTCATAATAATTATTTTTATTATTGTGATTAATATGTTACAGCCTAAAATGATTCTGCAGTTGCCCTATTCCGTCTTGTTAGAATGAAACTAATTCAGGAAAAAAACCTTAAACAAGTTTTGTTTCATTACCTACACGTTTTCCCTTTACAAATATATATTGAGATGACAACAATTTGTTTTATCTCCTTTCATATCTGTTTGACACATCAACATATTAAAAATGGTGATTTTCGTTGCGATCAGTAACACTGCCCATGTAATTTAAAATTATAGGTGTGTATTAGGCTGATTTTGAAAAAAAATCATTTTTTTTTATTTTCCATCGGGCTACCCTCTCATTTGGTGAATTATGGGTTAAAAACACCACGTGTAAAATTGTGTCACTTAACATTGATATTTAGGGGGTGCTACCGACCTCTGAAATTGTGTATGTAAAGTCTATGGGATTTTAGGACTGTTATAAATCTTGGCGACTTTCTCCTTACTGAAGAAGAAAATGTGTCCTCATGTTTTAGTTAAAATGTCTATCTTCTTTGAAACATGCATATGTATTGATTTCAAGTTCAATGCAATTCACAAAATCCACAATATAAATCTCTAAAATCCAGATTTCTACATAGCAGACTTATCGCATATCAGACTTGTTGTTCCTTCTTGAAAAAAAAAAGCATTTCGGGGATAGGTAGTAAAATGACTTTCTAGATCACTGGACTTGGTAGTTATATCCCTCATGTCGGTTTGTGTCACCCAAAAAACAAGGGTTATGTTAATCGAACTAGAGAAACTGCGAACACATACTGACTAATTATGTAAATTCATTGGTTTTTTAATTTAAATCAAAGTCACGTTTGTTGTTGTCATGTCGATCCACTAAGGAATGATCTTAAAAATGGGCTAGTTTACACCTGTAGGCATCAGCCTTAACCCTACAGTATTTATTACAAGACTTGCTTACAATAGACCATTGAAATTTTACAGTACATAACTTTCCTACCTTCTCTCAATTTGAGAGTTAACTGTTATAAAATTGCTTAACTCAGTTGAACTCTTCAGATGACAAATGGAATTGATAAATAAACGATGACGTGACGATCCGTCATTCCATTTTTTTTACCAAAATTATGCATAAAGAAACACCATAAATGTAGGTTACAACTGAATGGCTTAGAACAAACAACATTTGATATTTACTGTAGATCATCAAAAGATGTAATATGTACTGTTTCACTTTCGAGTTTTAAGTCAAAATAATCTTCAATTTCTATGGTGACCTAGATAAGCATAACAATCGGGCAAGTTGTTCATGTACCCGATTTAGAGTGTATATCTATTTAAAATATCTGTATAAGGCAACATGTTTTATCAGTTTTGAAATTATTGGAGATCTTTAGAGAGTCGAGTCTGTATAACATAATTTTGTTTCAGTCTATTTTCTTGTATTTGCCTATTAATTTTCTTGGCTTTCTTGAAAAAAAGTTACACAATCCTTCCTTGTGTGTAGCCATAAAATACTTGTAAATAAATCTTGTAAATGCTAAACCAAAGTCACACAGAAACATAGACAAATATCAAGTATTATTCATTTTGTAGCGCGATATATTGGGTCCATTTTAACCTCATATATTATTTTTTTAAGCTGAGAAATCTTTCAAAACTTTTTTGATGTTTTGTGTGACAAATAAACTTCTCATAAAAGGTTTGGAAAGTTTTTTCAGCTGCCTATATCTAATATAGTTGAATCTTTTTCATTTATTTTTGATGTATTATTTGATAAGCTAGCATTCTCCTCTTTAAAATGGCGTCTAATGGCATATTTCTACTACCAGTATTTTGGACTGACGGAGAGACAAATGAAGCACTGTGAGATTTAGTGTGATGTCGGTGTTATATAACAATGAATAGAGAATGAAGTTCTCCTATACTATGTTCTTATCCTTTTCTAATTTAAGACAATAATCAACATAGTTTTTAGTCCGCAAGGGAAATTACTCTTTGATAATTAACCCACGCAGTAAGTAGAGCTCTGATGCGGATTTCATACAATTGGTTGTGGTATTTCACAAGTATCAACTATCATTTTGAATATATCTGCTTTTCTTGAGTTAGTTTACGACATTCCGTGTTCAACTAATATTTGTTTTATGATTTTTATGTTATATAGAAGAATAGAGTCGCAACTATTTTAGTTGTAATGCACAAAGTAGGATACGATGATTACATTGTCTATCTATCTATCTATCTATCTATCTATCTATCTATCTATCTATGCACCATGTCCCATAGGACGTTGGCTCCTCGAACAAATTCAGACCATCTATTCCCATCTTGCGCTTCCAAATATGCCTTGTGGAAGGTGGGGCCAACAATGATGTCAACTTCCCATCTCTTCCTTGGTCTTCCTTGTCTGTTTGTGCCAGTGACAGTTTCCATAAGAATGCGTTTGGGTAGTTGGATGTTGTTCATTCTACACAAGTGACCAAACCATGTCAGCTGCGAGACAGTGATCCTTTTTGGTTGAAAGTAGCAGGAGCAGATTCTTGACAGAACTTCTTCATTCCGGGTCTTATCCTTCCAGCTGATATTAAGGATTTTTCTGTAGCATCGCATGTCAAATGCTTCCAACTTCATGTCATTATTTTTGATGGTCCAGATTTCAGAGCCATACAGAAGTAGTGGGTTGACAAGTGTATTAACAAGCCATAATTTGGTGGAGAGTGAGATGTCTTTATCACTCCAGACTCTCTGTAATTTCCCTAGTGCTGTTGATGCCAAAAT
>JXSR01S040380.1:14458-27546 GCA_000969725.1 Ophiothrix spiculata | reverse complement strand
TGGTTGTTTCTTCTTTCACCATTCTGTTTATTATCCAGCCCACATGTTTCTTACTATGAGTTTAAGAGAAATCCTCCTAAGGATGTGCTTAAGGAAATCACAATCAAAGGGACCTACTTGGTTTTGCAATCATGCGGGAAAAGGTGACATTTGATAGGTGATGAATCTTAAAACAATGTTTCTCCAATCCATAGTAATACTTTTTGATATCTAGGGCACGGACTTTTGAAAACCAAATCACATTTCTGCACATCTCGTGTTTCTAGTTCTTCACTTTTAATTTATCTTTTATATTTTTTTTCATGTTTAGGTTTTTTATTGGGGAAATTGGGTTATATGAGCATATTTTATCATCTAAGTCAAAGGAATCCAGAATTTCATCACAAAGACCATTTGTCCCTGTTTTTCCTGAAAATCGATCCCAAAAAGATCTTCTGGCTTAAAGACGTCAGTGAAATAGGTTCTTGCTCTTTTTATATTTTTCACACATGGTAGGTGTTGCATTATTGTTGTATGATTAATGAGATTCCAGATAATTATTGATTATAATGGGAAAAAATAAATCAGAAGGGTAAGTTACAATTTTCCCAGTTACATTTCAAGAATGAAGCCTATATATTTCATGATATACTTAAAAAGAACCACCGTCCCTTTTTCATTGTGAAGCTGTCATTAATATTGCAAAATTATATCTCAATTTCTCGCACATATCGTCAATTCCGCTTCCTCAAGTAATACATCTTCAAGATGATAGTGTTGTTGTAATACGAGTTACTTGTAAATTTATGGTAGAAAAAGATACCTTGATTAATAAATTTGCTGAGCTATAATTGAATGTTATGTGCGAGTACTAAATTAAAGGTGGAATTAACCAAAACTGATCTATACTTTATAACCATCTAATGGATTGAAAAATTTAATTGAAAGTTCGATGAACAAAACTCAAGGGAACACACATTGGGAAGTTGTGCATTACTGCTACAATTCTTGTATGCCAAATTAATGTTTTTATGATGTAAAACGCTTTGACATAATTTGAGATGTAACAATGTATGCATGAAACATTTGACCATAAAAGTTAAGATTAAAGTCAAATGTGTAAAATCTGATTTAACATGTAATGCTTACTTTTAACTAATTGACCGTAACCTCATATTATACAGTTTTTAAGGTTTTACCCACATATTGTCACTTGTTCATTCTTCAGAAGTATATAAAAGAAAGTATGCAACCACAGGAATGAGGTTGTTGCGTAAATTATAATACATACAAAATAAAAAGTACAAAGATTTCTGACTTGAAATTTTGGATTTTCAATCAGAAAAATATACGTTTTCATTAGACAAACGTACTGCTTATGGATGAGTCTTGAGATTGTAACTGGCTCCTACACATTTTAAATATGAAATAGGAGGAGATTGTAACTGGCTCCTACACATCTTAAATATGAAATACCACAACAGATAAGACACTTTGAAAAATCACACTATGGGGCAAATGACCGTGCAGTGTGAGTCTTTTATGGTTGTTAGAGGCAATGATGAATGAGGTGCCTCTGATGTTTCCAATGTTATTATCATTTAATTATGTATAATCGCTTGACTGTTTCATCAGAATTATGTTTTTTTATGAAATGGGATGGAGATATACATAGATCAAACATAGTTCACCCATTTGAAAGACTGTTGGTGCTTTTTCTCGATCGAAACATTATCGTCACACATTACGCAGAAATTGGATATTGTGTAAATAATTTCAACTTTAAATAAGATAACATTGGATTTCAAACATATTAAGAGATGTTGGTTGTCAAAAGTTGGCGTGACGTAGTATATATGATGAGATTTTTAACAGGTATCAAATAAACCACTTTGTCTGTCCTGTTCACATGCATATTGTGCGAGTTGTATATACAATAATACAACATTTTGCTTTCATTGTATTAAAAAATTTTCTTGAGGTTGGAATCGCTTCTCTGTGTTTACAAACTGAAAACTGCAAGGTTTGCAGTACTAAAATTAGAAATTACGTATTACAGTATCTTAACTTTTTGTGAATGCCTGTTTAATCTATCCGTCTGGTCTTGTTGTTTTAAAACCATTTCGTTTATTTGGCGCCAGGTTAATACAAATGCTTGTAAATATTGATTCCCGGGTATTGATTTATAAAGTTACACAATAGTTCTAAGACTTTTGTTGGATTCTGTATAAAACTCAATCACAGTTCTAGTAGATATAAATCTTTGTCTATTTTGTCAAAAATTAATACAATTAACCAGGCAGTTACAATTTATCACAATGTTATCCAAGCGTACTATAGTCACATCCTTTGATATCCAATATTTCATCTTAAAATTTGACCGACTTCAAACCTAATAATACAAAAAGAGATAACCTCTTTTTCAGGCCAAAAACGTTCACAATTTGTTAACCGTCAGAACAATAGTCGCATAGAGACTTATCATAATTATATTAATTTAGTGACAAGATCAGTTTATGATAATCTTTGACATTCTGCATGTCATTTTGATATCTCATAGGAGATAATATCGTTCTATTTCGCTACAGTGAGCACTATTTTATTGTTTACTTATGATTTATTGTATCTTTTTAAAATTATTACACCTATTGTTTATCTTAATCAAATAAGATGACACTAAAGTTCATTACAAGGCCAAACAATTCAATTCTTTAAAACAGTAAGTCAAATACTATCTTGTCTGTAAATTGTGATACAAAATCCGCAATATTTCCCAGGTGCAATGGGCCCGAAGTCGTCGGACGACATTAAACCTACTTACTGTAATGTATATGACACATTAATTTTGTAACATCTTTATAGGTTAGTTAAGGGACATAGAGTGCTAACTTTTAGGGTTTGAGAACGATGAATATAAGATATATCTGGAACGATGATTATAAGATATTTCTTTTCCATGTTTGCATGAAGCAGTTCTCACGGTTTAATTTGATTTATACAAACACCAGGAATGCTACACGACAACAAAGTATCTTCTACAATTAGTCGAGTCTTTCGCTTATTTCATTATTCTCTGAAATAACATGAATGGAAGACTTTACACATAGCTCTTTTGATTTAGATTTACTGTATGAAACTTTAAAATGATGTTAGTAAGATCCAGATCCATTTCGGTGGTAATTGTAGATAAATCTGTTGCTTTCTCGTTACAGAAAGTGTCTTCAACCACGCTCTTTCTACTTGGTATAACTATCTCAACTTTATTTCATTTAGATTTGTTTTGTCGCTTTTTGCCGTTCGTTTCTATTTTGTTTCTTTTCCTTTTATGCTATTTTCTTTTCTTTATTTAAGGTCCGATCCAAACATTTATTTTTACTCTTGATTTTTCATGTCTTGAACCTAACCTTTGTTGTTTCTTCCTTTGCCTCTTTTGCATAGATATTATGTTCACATGCATGCTTTTTAATGCTTACAAAATTTAAATTTATCCACGTAACCTCATACGTTATACAATACCATTAATGAAATATCAAATTAAAGAAAATTCACCCTTTACAAAATTATACACACCGGTAGAACGTAGTTATAGCTTTAAAAGAATAAAAATAAGACCTTCCATGATTAATATCTTTATCAGTATTCTATTGTTTTTATTACAGATCAATATTCCTCAGATAATACAACCCCCATTCTTTTTAATATTTATAAGAGAAAATCACCCTAAGGATGTGTTATACAGCAAATCAAAGAGACCTACTTGGTTCTGCAATCATCCTTGGAGCCCTGTTAAAGATAAGCTCCTTTCAGCTTACTTGGTACCAAGTACCAAGTTGGGTTTCCTTGGCGAAAGCCTAAACAAGGTGAATAGAGATAATGACATTTGATGAGTGTTCAGTCGTGAAACAATGTTACACGATCCCTTGTTACAAATTGAAAAAATCATGTTAACAGACTGCATGTTAATGCTTTATTTTTAAACCTGATATACTAGTTTTACATTTAAATTGCGTTATTGATTAGTTTGTGTACTTTGATTTGTTGACAATTTCAATTCGACAGTTTTGTTTCGAGGTCTTCTTCCTCTAATATCAGCCTTCTTAGTCTGAGTTATGTTTGAACAAAATGATGTGTAAGACATGCTTATTTAACAAATAAAATAAGGAGACAGCATTTCCTTGGGCTTAAAAAGACTTGTTTGAACCAACAAATCTACACATCCTGGCTTAAATTGGGTTTCCATTCCTGACATTTCTCAGCAACAGCTTATTATCCATTTTCCCGATGGCTTTATCGTGAATGGCATTCGTATTGTGAAATTTGGCCTGCTCCTTACATAACACGTAACAACCATTTAGCATCTAAATTACATCCCTTTCAAAAGAATCAACGGATGCAGGTCAGAATCAAAGTTTCATTTCTGACATTTGGACATTTTTATTACAGCAGTATGCATGATGTGTTACGAATAGGTGCATTTAAGAGATAGTAAACCGTAAAAGCAGTGACTTTAAAAGGTGTTCTTTTAATGCTGTTGCGTTATCAGGCCTGACTGCATATAAATAACTCGTTTTAAGGGCGATTATTATAAATAGAGTATTTCAGAGGATGAAACAATGTGTTGAAAAAGCATTTTTATCTTTAGTCAAATTTTGACACGTAATTTTTATCATTACATCAGTTTTATGCATGTATACTGAAATTTGATGAAAATTACGATTAAAATGAACCTATTCATTTCAACAAAAGCCACAAATATTTTGCCTATTTCTTTGCATACCTTAACACACACTATCGCTATTGATCATTTCTTCTTTCTTTTTGCTATGTGTCACTAGATGTCACACATAGTATGTTTCATTATTCGTTTATGAATGGTAAGATTTCAGATAGTTGCAGGTTGTAACAAGATACAAAAAGGAACAAAATAAGTCAAAAGTGTAAGTTACAATTTTCCCAGGTACATGTCTGAAAATAATCAATGTTGCATTAAATATTTCAAAAAAATCATCGTTTCTTTTCTATTATGTAACTGTCATTAAGGTTTCAAACTGCGATCTTAATTTCACACTTATAGTACCTGTTCACCTTCCACCAATCAATTATCTTGAGAATGATAATTTAATTTTCAATCCCATTGAAATATGAGTATCTTGTCAATTTATGATAGCTAAAGTTACCTCATCTTATCATGTTGTTGAGTTTCAAATACATGTCATATACAAAACTCAAATCAAAGGTGAACAAAATGCAACGGGTGTCTTTTTTACTTTTGACTGCTTTATTTTTTTTTGTGTAACTAATGAATTCGAAACTTTTTATTAATCAAACTTTCAGGAAGATTACAAGGTGGCACGTTGATTACTTTTAAAACTGAATTTGATATAATAGCTGTATGAAAATAATATTAAATGTAAGATTGCACAACCGATAATCCTTTGCTTTTTAAAGTTAAAAATAGGTGTATATGACCGTGAGGTCTATGGCAAGAAGTTCCATTAGATTATATAATCTGATTTTGATAATGATAAACGAAGTGCTGCTGGTGTATTATTAATAATTATAATGTTCTTGAATATTTTAGCAGATGTATTTTAAGAAGAAATGTGGAAAGCGAAAACATGCATAGATCAAACATTCACATAGCTGAAAGGCTATTTCGTACTTTTGATATAAATGTTCTATGCAGTAGATAAATAAATGTTTGAGGCTATTACTCCAAATTAATATTTCGATGAATGAGAGCCACAAGGCCGTATTTGCATGGAAAACAACCCCTATAACAAAAGGTTTTAGACCTGATGGTGCTCAAGGTGAATGATCTATTACACATGTGTTTAAGATAATAGAAATACCCATTAGGTCTTAAAAGTTTTTGTTCTAGGTATTGTTCCCCGTGCAAATACGATATTATGGCTCTCAACCCTCGATTTGCATCCTCGCGAGACATTTCCTAAGCATTTGCTCTAACCTTCAAATTGCGTAAGGAGGTTGTACCTAAAGTGTATAACATGGCCTTCAGCAATTTAAGATTGTGATGCGAATCATGTTAACAGACTGCATGTTAATGCTTTATTGTAAACCTGATATACTAGTTTACATTTAAATTGCGTTATTGATTAGTTTGTGTACTGTTATATTTGAAAATTTAAATTCGACAGTTTGATTTTGAGGTCTTCTTATTCTAATCAACCTTCTTAGTCTGGGTAAATGTTTGAACAAAATGATGTGTAAGACATGCTTATTTACCAAATAAAATAAGGAGACAGCATTTCCTTGGGCTTAAAAAGACACGTTTGAACCAACAAATCTACACATCCTGGCTTAAATTGGGTTTCCATTCCTGACATTTCTCAGCAACAGCTTATTATCCATTTTCCCAATGGCTTTATCGTGAATGACATTCGTATTGTGAAATTTGGCCTGCTCCTTACATAACACGTAACAACCATTTAGCATCTAAATTACATCCCTTTCAAAAGAATCAACGGATGCAGGTCAGAATCAAAGTTTCATTTCTGACATTTGGACATTTTTATTACAGCAGTATGCATGATGTGTTACGAATAGGTGCATTTAAGATATAGTAAACCGTAAAAGCAGTGACTTTAAAGGTGTTCTTTTAATGCTGTTGCGTTATCAGGCCTTAGTGTCTTGTACATTTAAATAACTCGTTTTTAGGGCGATTATTATAAATAGAGTATTTCAGAGAATGAAACAATGTGCTGAAAAAGCATTTTTATCTTTAGTCAAATTTTGACACGTAATTTTTATCATTTCATCAGTTCTATGCATATATACTGAAATTTGATAAAAAATTGTGATTTAAATGAATCTATTCATTTCGACCAAAGTAATAAATATGTTGCCTTTTTCTATGCATACCTTAACACGCACTATCGCTATTGATCATTTCTTCTTTCTTTTTACTACATGTGTCACTAGATGTCACACATAGTATGTTTCATTATTCGTTTATGAATGGTAAGATTCCAGATAGTTACAGATTGTAACATGATACAAAAAGGAACAAAATAAGTCAAAAGTGTAAGTAACAATTTTCCCAGGTACATGTCTGAAAATAATCAATGTTGCATTAAATATTTCAAAAGAAATCAACCTCTCTTTTCTATTATGTAACTGCCATTAAGGTTTCAAACTTTAATCTTAATTTCACACTTATAGTACCTGTTTTCTTTCCACCAATCAATTATCCTGAGCATGATAATTCAATTTTCAATCCCATTGAAATATGAGTAACTTGTCAATTTATGATAGCTAAAGATACCCCATCTTGTCATTTGGTTGAGTTTCAAATATATGTCATATTCAAAACTCAAATCAAAGGTGAAAAAATGCAACGGATGTCTTTTGTACTCTTGACCGTGCTTTATTTCTTTATGTGTAACTAATGGATTCTAAACAATTTATTTATCAAACTTTCAGGAAGATTACAATATGGCATGTTGTATACATCTTTAAAAACTGAATTTGACATGATAGCTGTATGAAAAAAATAATAAATGTAAGATAGCTAAACCGATAATCCTTTTTTGTAAAGTACAAAATATGTGTATATGACCGTGAGGTCTGTGGCAGAAGTTTCATCAAATTATATTTTGTTTTTATTTTAGGGATTTCTTGAAGGATGTTTGTATTCGATTTTCATGATTCTTACGGATGCATCCAAGTTAAAACATTTAATTGATAATGACAAACGAGGTGCTGCTGATGTATCATTATCATTAATATCATTAGTTTACAAACTTGCACTTGAATATTTCAAAAGATACTGTATTTTTAGAAGAAAATTAATGTGGAAAGCGAAAACATACATAGATCAAACATTCACATAGCTGAAAGGACATTTCGTACTTTTGACATAAATATTCTATGCAACAGATATGTTGAATGTTTGAGGCTATTACTCCAAATTAATATTTGCATTCTCGCAAACGTTCCCAAAGTATTTGCCCTAAATGTCCGAAAAGTTGTGTAAGGAGCTTGTACCTAAAGTGCATAACATGGCCTTCAACCATTTAATAGTGTAATGTTATTCATGCTGATTATTTAATGAGACTGAATATAAATGTTTAAGTTGAAACTTTCTAAAATCTAAACACGGCCACTAACCTGTTCCATGGGGCATATTTCTATATGGAATATAAAAGATTCTTTTTCTTTAAAAATATATAACCTAAAAATGGTAGCATGTAGTTTTGAGCACTGGTGCTATTAGTGGTGATACGTGTAAATAAAAATTTGTTTTGTTTTTGTCTTTTCAGCAAGATGTGACCAAGGGTGTGACAAAGGAAGATGTGTGGGTCATAATAGATGTAAATGTGAGAAAGGTTGGACTGGACCAAGGTGCGATAGGGGTAAGTCATGAAGTTTTGATTTTAATATCTTTATAACTCTTTCACACACCGATAAAGCACTCAATACTTTTTGTTTTTTTTTACAGAAACACCTAACGTGCATGTTTGATTCGCTAAGTAGATATCAAAATAACATATACTTCATAATTCAGAGGCAATTTTTTTTCACATTTTAACAAAAATATAACAAGAAAATAAATAATCAGCTAATCGAAAATGCATAAATTAGCTCAATTTCTGATTTCTAGAATTTGTTGACCAGATTACTCATCGTCCTCATATTTTTACTTATATTCTGAATGGGTACCGGGACGAAATACATGCATTATTGTTCAGAGCACACATCCGTCTGGGACACAAACAAAGTAGTTGTTATCTACTCAATCAAATGTTTATGACATGTAAGCTAAAATTTAATTTAAAAGTATTACTCATGTTTGGTGAACAACTTGGAAACAAAGTTGATTTAAATAGACCTAACTTCCTTTTATTGAGTGTCATGAATCATTTTCTAGACAGAACATTGTAAGACAGTCTAGCCGCTAAAGTTCACAATCAATTCATTGCCAAAAGATTTAACTTACTGGCAACTACGCACTTATAGGTTGAATTTAATTTCCTATTAGTTATTGATCAAATCACGAATTTTATGCTTAAACTGGATTAAAAAAAAAAAAAAACAGGCACATATAGCTCCATTTTAATCATTATTGTTAAAGGCAATCAAAACAAGTATTCTTGTAATATATCTTACATACTTTTTGTTACTTGCTTAACAGTGTTCTTGGGTTACAGCAATCATATTTTAAACTAAAAGAAGGCCAAACAAAGCATTACTATCTATACAACTCTTATATTCTACTTATAATTGTGTAGAGATAATTGATGTCGTGGTAAACCGTGCATTAAATTGACTTCTTACTGCAACACCATTCCCAAGTTCCTAAATATGTGTTTGATTTCCTTCCAAGAGACAATATGTGACCGTCCATCGAAAACAGCAGTAAATGCCAGCTCTTGTCATTTTCACTTTTTTTAATTATTTGCAAACACCATGCTTTAAGGTTTAAAATGACACCTTAATGATCTTCATACGATTTCCAGAAGTCCGTCAAAGGTTGTCAGAGAGTAAAACGTATAACTGAGATATACGCGTTAAAAGATTATTAAGCCCCATATTTTCTGTTGATCGTCTTAAGAATATGCCAATTTATTTCACATTTCCTATCATTTTCTTGAAATGAAACTTTGCTGGTATTTTGTAGTAAGCACTAGAATTTTGAATCTGTCAAAAAATCAATTTTGGCAAATTACAACCTTGACATGTATTTTCATCTGTAGCGCAAAATGAAGTTTCTGGCATTTACTGCTCATACGGGCTGGACGGTCACATATGGTCTATGTGATTGTGAAACTTAAAGAATTAATAACTGTTTAATAAGGTTATGCGTATGAACTTTCTTGCATCATTTATTAATCAGTTTATTTCAATTCTTACGCAATTAATAAATCGAATTTGCATTTTGACTTTTTCAAAGTTAATTATAAGTTTGATAAAAGTAATTAGAAAGGATGAAAATATACTCAATGAAATTAAATCTTGTCTAATATTTAAGTTTCCGCGGGCAAGTATCTTTATAATACGATATACATGTATTTGTATGCAAACTAGGACAGTTTAAGAAGTAGTTAAACCTCCTTTTTATTTGGTCAATCATCACCCAGACTGAGATAATTATATCTTGGAAAATTGTCTCGACGTTGATCGATGGGATATTGTCTATTTTGTCAAAGGTAATTTTTATTTGCAAACAATTGTTTGATTCAATATGCTGCCCTTTGAAGTTTATATTTGATTTTAATTGTTGTCGCACTTTCAATCCAGAATCTGACCTTGATAGAGTGTGTGAAAGTGTGCTCTTTCTGAAAAAAGTAGTTAAATCATGCGACTTTCCTAATTAAAGAAAATAAAATTTCTCACCAGAAGGATTCTTTACATAAATGTCATGATATCATCAGACCAATTAATCCAACCAAAAACTTGACTATGACATACCTACCGCTCATTATATCGTAACAATTGCAACTCCCACATACACACCTTTGCAATGCATGAAGATTAATTGATGTCAGTCAAACATGAAGTGATACATTAAATAAAAAATGTGCAACCTAGCATATTTGAATGATAAGTACAGACAAAAAAAACCCAATTAAATAACTGGCATTAAACTCGAGGAAATCAATACACAATATGTTTCAATGCATAAAGGCGGTGTCAGACATCACCGTACCGTACGAATAACGTACTAATAACGAACTTGTTTGGTAATCGATATTACATGTATTTCAATGACAAATCCAGTGTACGTTATTAGTACGTTATTCGCACGTTTTGTGATGTGTGACACCGCCTTTAAGGCTCTGTCACACATCACCGTATAGAGCAAAACGTACGCCTAACGTACTTAATCCCACTATTGTTCTGTTTTATGCATTGTTGTTCGTCATGTGTTCGTTACAAGTACGTTCAATACATTATCCATACGGTCTGTCCGTTATGTATACGTTTAATTCGTTGTTCATACGGTGGTGGTCCGTTTAGCACACGTTCAATATGTGAAACTTTTGTACGTTATTCATACGTTTTGCTCTATACGGTGATGTCTGACAGAGCCTTAAGACGGGACACCTGTCATATTTTTTTTAATGATTTTCTTGCCGCAATAGCGTTTGTGAATAGAACACTTTTTCAAAAGGAAAAATATAAAACACATACAATGAAAGAGACTTCCTTAGAGTTGATGCAGACAATAGTGGGAAACTATCTGCACAGACCGTGCAAAATATATCACATTAGGCGTTTTTGGAGTCACTTTATCACCCATCCATGTGATTACAGACGGATTTCCCTTAGACTAGACGCAACATATAACACCCCAATGTCTTGCTTAATGTGACCGTCCAACATACGTGAAGACTTTATTTGCTCCCTTGACATTTTTGAGGATTGCTAAATTTGAAAACAATATAAGCATAAGTTAAAATAGAACAGCTTAAAAGTAAAATGGTTTTACGTACTTACCACTTATTATTGCAATATATGTGTTAATTTGTGGAAAATTTGCTTTGTTTTTTGTACGTTACCATAAAAAACATGATTAACAAGAATGAAATTTTCACATTTCATCATTAGGGTCAATGACAATCTTCAACAACTTATACTCCTCAAGTAAAACGTAAAAAAGGATACAAACGATAGTAGAATTTGATCGATACTTGATGTTTTTATTTGGGGGATTTCTTGAAGGATGTTTGTATTCGATTTTCATGATTCTTACGGATGCATCCAAGTTAAAACATTCAAGCGTTTTTCAATGTTATAATGACATACATATCGAAAGGTTTTAGAGTCTCTCTTACAATTAGGCCTTGCATAGTAGCAAACGTTTTTAATTGCTAAATACCCGGAAGCATAATGAAATTTCCTCTATCTATTACGATGAATACTATTTAATTGGATATCTTTTATATTGTCAATCATATTAAATCTTGCTCAAGACATACAACCAATGAAGGCTTTACTAAGACTTTAGCATTTTTGAGAATGTGCACACATCTTGTATTCTTTTTTTGTTTGTTTGTTTGTTTTTGTGGGTTATTTTGAAAAAAAAAATTGTTTATTTAAAATAAACTCAGGATATTATCAAGTTTGTCATTATAGATTATGATAAACTAATAAAGAAACTTACTTTTGATACGAGGGTAAAATATCTAAAATTGCTATATCTATGACGGGGCAATTACCCATCAAGTAAAATAAGACGATTTCAGAGAATGAAGGAATAAGGAATTATTCAGAATAAAGATGGGATGCGTAAAGTATATGTGACCCGTCATATCAAAAGGTACCTCAAGGGTGGCAAAATCAAAATTAATTTTTTGTGGTCTAATCGTAAAGCTGAGACTTCAAGCTTTAAAATGACACCTTCCTTTTGTTTTTAGGATGTTCGGTTGCAAAGTTATAGTCAATTCTCTGAAAGGCCTATGGCTGAGTCGGAAACAGGTAGTTCTGAGAAAATCGTGTTTAAAGTTTGTGTACTCAAATTTACCTATTTTGTTCTGCACATAAATAGTGCTGCACTGAATCTCCATAGCAACGGGTAGTTACCAAAGTCGTATCATCCCCAAATTTTGCACACATGTTGAGTAAGTCATACCCTTCAAATTCATGCATTATTTGACCCTGGATTCGCTGCGCAATTAACCTGGATTTACGATGTCTTTGGCGACTTGCAATGGATCTAATGATCAGTTTTCGAGTAAATTTTTGATGGAGAGGGGATTTTTTTTCTTGCATTTTACACCTTTTTCTAATGTTTTGGATTTTGGAACCTGATTGATGGGATTATACACACTCCAAAAGTAACGTTTCCGATTAAATTAGAAATTCGACCTTGGACGCGATTTTGACTATGCTCAGCTTCAATGGCACGTATCTCGTAATATACTATGCCGGTATTAAGGTACCTATTGATATGAAGGGTCACATATGTCATCTCATTTAAAGAGGATAATCTTGTAGGATAAGGATTAGCAATTACTAACAGTTCAAAGAAATGATGCAATGCCGTGGGAATTGTTAACTTTGAAAATGTTGTCAAATATCTATCAGTATAATTGTTACTGTTTTAAGATGGATGTCTTTAATATAACACAGCTATTAATACATAA
>JXSR01S040365.1:0-11695 GCA_000969725.1 Ophiothrix spiculata | reverse complement strand
ATGCAAAATCTAAATGTCAAAAGCTAGTTTGAATAAGTGTGTTTTAAGACTAGCTTTGAATTGGTTTAGAGTTTTACAGTTCTTAATATATAAAGGTAGCTTATTCCATAGGTCTGGAGATGCTTTGCAAAATGAACGATGACCATATGTTAATGTTGACACTGATGTAATAACAAGATTTAATTTAGAAGATGATCTGAGATTACGAGATGGCCTATATTCCTGTATGAGTTCTTGTAAATAATCTGGTGCTACATGATCCATGAAGACATTTATAGGTGATGATAAGAATTTTGTACATGATGCGATATTTTACTGGTAACCAATGCAATTTTTGGAGGATAGGTGTAATGTGATCATATAATCGAGTGCGGGCTACAAGTCTGGCAGCGGAATTTTGAATTCTTTGGAGTTTTCCTATGTGTGAGTCCGGTAGGCCATATAGCAAAGCATTACATTGATCAAGGCGGCAAGTAATAAAAGCATGAATAAGTTGTTCAGTGGCTTGTTGGTTAAGAAAATTCCTTATATGCCCAATTTTATAGAGAGCGTAGGAGGCTGAGCGACAAATATTATTAATGTATGCGTCCATTCCAAGATCATGTTCAAATATAACACCAAGATTCCGTGCACTTTTAACAGGTTGTATAGGTATATTGGCAATTTCAACAGATGATAAAAGAGAAGACTGTCTAAAGCGAGATGACAGGAATGTGGGGTTGCGATGAGGAACCATTAATAATAACGGATTGTGAACGGTTCATAAAATATGTTTTGAACCAACGTAGAGCAGTTCCTGATATACCATATCTGCAGTACAGGCGATCAAGGAAAGCATCGTGACTAATTGTATCAAAGGCTGCAGAAAAGTCTAAAAGAATTAACACAGCTTCATTGCCTTGATCAACAGATAACAACAAATCATTATACACACGTAAAAGAGCAGTTTCTATACTATGGCCAGGTCTGTAGGCAGATTGCATTTTGCTACGAAGGTTGTTGGAGAAAAGATAGTCATGAATTTGAGAAGCACAGGCGCGGTCTATGGTCTTAGCAAGAAATTTAAGGTTGGCGACAGGACGATAGTTCTTCAAAGTTTCACAATCCAAGCTCGGCTTCTTCAACAGAGGAGTGATCTGAGCTATGAAATTGATGTTTTATGAAGTGGATAAATAATTCATGATTGTGTTTTAGTATTACACTGAATCTGCATCTGCTCTCACTCTTTGCTGATCAAAAGACTATCATAATATCTTGCCTAAGGTAAAAAAAATCTAAATGCGTAATGCACAAACATATGACGCCCAAAATCTTGGTCTTTTTGGGGGGAGGGGGGGTGGGGAACTGATAGGGTTGTGCATATTGGGAAGCTAAAAAAAACCCAACAACATATCACATCTCTCAAAGTCTTCCTTCCTTTCACTTCATAAAATCTTTTAAATAGGCTGATTTAGAGACCTTCAATGTTGGCATTGAAAAGCCAACATTGATGGTGAATCTTTATGAATTATTTGACCCATGAAAATGCCTTTATCATGTTTTTCACTTAAATTTGTTTCTGTCCTATCTCAGAAACCATATAGTACACTCATGATATTTTGTAAGTGAATGGGACTTGGATGAAAATTTTCTTTGCCACGATCGGAGAATAAAATATGCTAATAAATACCTAATTTGCATAATTAATGCTAAAATTAAAAATGTCATGCATATCTTCCATACCATTAGGCCTCATATCCATTGGCTGTTCCCATTTGATGTGTGCCTTGTCTCTTTTTCCATTGTTTGTAATTGTGCGGCGCAACGCTGACATTGAAAATCATTCTGCTTAGTGATCATATCAGTGGCCTTGTGTATGGCAGATGATTCCTATGACCTGGCAGCACCAACAATCAACATGTTCATACTTGGTGAGCACTAGGTCATTAGAATATCTGCCATACACAAGACCATTGATATAGACCTTTTCAAAATCCATTCGGAAATCTCCAGAACATTGATCACATGGCCATTTTTTCAACCAATCACGTATAAGCTCATTAGTATGCACGATTTTGTCAACAAAAAAGTCCGAAAAATCACTCGCATTTCAGTGCAATAAAAGTGAAAAATAAATAGAACCAGACCCATACAATATTAGATACACTCATTCAACTATTGGCCGATGGTACCATAAGCTCACCGACATAAAGAGTGAAATTTACATTTGAAATCGGCTGATCTGCGCTGATTAAGCTTAACTTTGAAGTTGCATCAGGGCGATCAAACTGAAAGTGACTCTGTAGTGCTGACGCTAATTCCTAGTTCGAATTCGTACGCAACCAATTAACGAGAACGCGAACTTAACATTCTGGTTATTGTGTTGAAGAGTCACTTTTTCTTAACTTTTCTTTTTTCTTCATTGTCTGTGTAGTGCCGCATAATTATGAACAATGGAAAACAAGACACAGGCACACGGCATATGGGTACAGCCTATGGATACGGGGCCCTATAGATCTACCTTTGTATCTTTAACATTGCATTTTTAACAAGCATATTGACTCACCATAGCATATGGAGGAGAAGGAATTTGTTTTTAATGCTCTGATTATGCCTTTACTTTTCTTTTTCTCATTAGCACAAGATCAAGTTCCTAGTAATATTTCAACCAATGTGAATGTGTCACACATTTTCCTTCATAATGAGTTAAAGAAATATAGGGGCACTGAAGGAGCAAGTCATCATTGTGCCCTGAAAGTAATGCAAGCATTTTGCCAAGCGAAGTCGATAAAACTGATCTTCTCGGACAGATTAACTCGCTTATTTCGTTGCAAAATATTTAGATTTAATGCGATTTACCGGAAAGGAACGCAAGGAGGAACTCAGAAGAAGCTTTATTTTGAAAAACTTGGCAAAACCTCGTGGAATGTCGGCATTAAATTTGATGAATTTGAAAACCGGGCAGATTTTGAGAAATGTGAAGAGGAGTGGAAGAAGTATGAAGCTCAAATGGAGATTGACAGAAGAAAACCTGAACTGGGTGCAGATGGTGTAGCTAATTCACCTTCAGTATCGGGTGAGAATTAATAAAAATATTAGTTGGCAAGGTCTTATTGAACCAATGGGAGTTTGTTGCCTATGTTGTAAATACTTGCAGATGAGGACGCACACTTGTAAATTACCAACCAAACGAGGACACAACCCCCAATTGTGGATTTTCCTTGAATTCCTGATATGTCTAAAATATTAAGGACTCTGCCACACATCATCATATAGAACTAAAACGTGCCACACATCATCATATAGAACTAAAACGTACGAATATCGTACACTGTTTCGTTCATTGAAGTAAATGTATGGATTACCAAACTAGTACGTTTTGTGATGTGTGACACGAGCCTTACGGAGCATGAGTGGCCCAGTTATCCCAAGGTTACGAATTCGAATCCTACTTAATTGTGTTGATGTGTTATGTCCTTGGGCACTTAATCCTCATTGCCTGTGTGAATGCGGGGTAGGGAGAGTTGGCCATTTGTATGTTTGTTTCAATATTTCAATATTGGTGCTGGTTATTAAAGCTGCAGCGTGCATGTTGCATTCTGTTTTATTTAGGTATGTTTATAATGTTAGATTTCTAGCAATTTGAGCTTGTGGGTTACCATTATTTGAAAGATTAATGTTTAAAACGGGGTTATCTTTCACTGAATAGGTTATCTTTCGTTGAGATGCGTACAAGCTTCTCCATTGTGGGATAGTTTGTGTCCCATGATTTACCACTGTGTGTGTAAGTTCCAAGGTATAAAGCACTATTTTATTGAGGTCCTTGTTTGTAGGTATTTTCAAGTAGGGGTGTATGTATGTATGGTGTTTTTTTTTTTTTTTTGTCAACTGTGGTTTGGATCCTGTATGTGCTTATGGCCTCTAATATCATCCATTTCTTAAGATTTTCCTTGAGATAAAGAACAATTTTCCAATCATGTTTGCCATGGGCCATGCTTTTGACAATTCTTTGGAAAAAGTCTGCCCCATGTTCACAGATTTTTCAGTTCAAAATCACACACTGTTTTCTTTCCAAAAAAGTGGCCTAGGCTATTAGAAGTAGTTACGAGAAACAAATTCTCCTTATGTAAACAGGTATGGCATATAAATATTGCCTTGGACATGGATGAAAAATGGAACATAGATGAAAATGACTTTGTAAAATTGATGATTGATTTTTTGGTTGATTGATTGATTTGATTGTGATTGGATTGGATTAATTGATTTATTAATACTGATGATATAAATATGGTCTTTAAACATGGATGAAAATGGAACATCGATGAAAATGACTTGGAAAGATTGATTGTTTCATTGATGATGACGACGACATTGATTTTCCTCACCTTTCACTTTGTAAAATCTTACAGAAATGTCTAGTCTTGAATGTTGGCATTGTGAAATGGTTATAGTGAATCTTTACATTATTATTGTTGTTGGATTTAATTTGTTAGCACGTGTCTGTAGCAAGTACACAGAGGTGTCTGACACAAGCGTACGTTTTCAAGGTTATTTTGTGCACGTCTATTCATCAAACTCGAGAGTACGCATTCACAAATTAAATCCAACAACTCTAATATTGCTTGCTTTCACTGTTTTGTGTTCAAACGAGTTTCATGATATCTTGTAAGTTTTTTCGGTATTGACGATATCGAAAAACCGATAATCGGTTTACAAAAACTGATAAAAACCGATTTATCGTTTTTAAGTACCGTAACTATAAACATGAAAGTCCCATTTATTTTTATTCGTCATGGGCGGACATACCTTTCGAACTGTTGTCTTGATTTGTCG
Source organism: Ophiothrix spiculata (assembly GCA_000969725.1). Lineage (NCBI taxonomy): Eukaryota > Metazoa > Echinodermata > Ophiuroidea > Amphilepidida > Ophiotrichidae > Ophiothrix > Ophiothrix spiculata. The sequence goes on along the minus strand of JXSR01S040365.1, from coordinate 6,883 downwards.
CCAGTATTTTTGACCAGTAAGCTTATTCCAATGCACAAAACATTCATCAATATAGTTTCAAAATCTTTAATTTCTTTCCTCAATAATTTTCACAAAAAATGCTTTGAATGTGATCGTAAAATTGTTTCCGTACGGCCTTAGTTCGCCAAGTCAAACAAGAATTTGAGCTTGTTTTATTGATCTGTACGTTTTACTGAGCTCTCATTTCTATGGATGGGGTTTAAGAAATTCGGCGTCAGTGGGATTCCGGAACTAAACAGCCTGTAGTCCACAAGCAGAGACAGACACGATAGCCGTTGGCGGCAGCATAGCACATTACAAAAAATAAATAAAAGCCGTATCACCACCGACGCCATCTTGGATTTTACCGACACGGTGTATGATAGGGCATAAATTCAGCGCAGGGATACATTTTTAGTGATGCGGTCTATTTTTTAATTGTGATGAACGAGGATAGAAAAGTTCAAAGGTCTTCTGTTTTGATCTTGTGTGTTCTATCGTTCCAAAGTTGACCATCAGAAGGCTGTAAATTTAATGCTACTTTTCTGCATATTAATGGATGACCGAGCATTTCTATTGCATTTAAACATAAAACAGAACCCACAATCTATTTAAAATTGCAAGGATTGCACCGATGTTTATAAGGACTTATGTAAAAAAGGCAATTTTAGTCGGGTAAGTGAAACAAAGTTGCCAAATTTTGCACCCCGCTGACTACTCTATAGGCGAATTTTAGCTTACTATTTGCTACTTTTCAACTTATTAATAGGTGAGCGAGTATTTCTATTGCATCTAAACATAAAACGGAACCCAGAAACTAGTATAAAAAGAAATAAGTTTTTTGTTTTTAGTGTGGGTTGTTGAGATAAATGCAATTTTAGTCTGGCAAGTGAATCAAAGTTTCAGAATTTCCAAATTTTGCTCCATAGACATAAGACATTTAAACACTACGAAAACAATATGCAGCCACTAGGAAATGCATTTACCATGTTTAAAGCGTATTCCAAAGACCCGTAAAATCCTCATGTTTCTCGTCGATTATGTAGTAAAACGGCATAATTTATCGGTGAAATACATGTTTTTAAAACATTAAAATGTTCATAAATAGACAATTTATTGATAAAATATGTGACCCGTCATATCGAAAGGTACCTTAAGGTCGGCAAAATCAAAATTGATTTTTTGGTCTCATCTGAAAGCTGAGATTTTAAGCTTTAAAATGACACCTTGATTTTGGTCAGTGGATGTTTGGTTGCGAAGTTACACCCAAATTGGTAAAAGGCATCGGGCTGATTCGGAAAACTATAGTTCTGAGAAAATCAAGTTTAAAGTTTCTGTACTTAGAACTGAAATATCGGTTAATCGAATATGCTTAATATGTTGCATAATTTGTATCTTTTTATTGTGGAGGAGGAACTGATAGGAACATATTGTGAATACCCAAAGAAAAAAATCCTTAGATATCACATCTCTCAAAGTCTACCCACCTTTCACTTTATAGATATTACAGAAATGTGTTGACGTAGCGATCTTCAATGTTGTCATTGTAAACAGTATGGTGAATCTGAATTATGTATTTTTTGGACCATGAAAATACATTTATCATGCATCTACAAACACATTTCCTATTCTTTTTTCTTATTAGCGCAAGATCAAATTCCTAGTAATGTTTCAACCAAGGTGATTGTATCGAGCTTGTTCCTTATGATCCAAAAGGGTCGGTGTTGGGGCTGAATTTATTTTGCACTGATTTTTTTTTCCACATCAGGCTTTCCAAACAATTGTTATGAATGATCCCGTATCTCTCTGATTACACATTTCCAATTCTTTTATCTTATTAGCGCAAGATCATGGTAACATTTCAACCAAGGTGATTGTATCGCGCTTGTTCATTCTGAACGAGATGAAGATCTGGGGCACAACAGTGGAAACACGTCATCAAATGGCCCTGAAAATAATGCAAGCATTTTGCCAAGCCAAGTCAATAAAACTGATATTCTCAGACAGATTAACTCACTTATTTAGGGACCAAATATCAAGTTTGAATGCGGCTTACAGGAAGTCACAGAAAGGAGGAAGGCAGATTAAGATTTTCTTGGAAAAACTTGGCAAAACCTTGTGGACTGTCGGCATTAAATTGGATGAATTTGAAAACCGAACCGATTTTGAGAAGTGTGAAGAAGAGTGGAAGAAATATCAATCTCAGATGGAGGCCGACAGAAGAAAACCTGAAAAGGGTGCAGATGGTGTAACTGATTCACCTTTGAATCTGTCGGCAGCGGGTGAGAAAATTTCTATTAGTATGCTGAATCTTGTTTAACCATTGGGTGGTGGTGCATTTTTAAACAGCTGCAAATGAGGATGCTTACAAGTAAATTACCAACCAAATGAGGACACACCTCCAATTGAGGACTGTCCTCGATTTCCTAATATATCCAGAAGATTGATGAGCGTGTGGATAAGGCACCAATCTTGTGATCTGTTGGTTGTGAGGTTGCGTTGGTTGTGAGTTTGAGTCTTGTGTGTTAACGTGTCGTGTCCTTGGGCAAGACACTTCATTTTTTATTGCCTGTGGAGGATGAATGTTTGCTTCAATGTTGCAATCAGGGTGTAGAAAAAAGTCAAACCTTTCTGGGAACTTTTATTGTGCTGATGAAAATTTTCTGTGAGATTTATGAAAAAGGTATGAATTGCTCTAAAAACTGACTTATTTTTGATAGTAATTTGACATTCACCCCCAAATTTGACTCACTTATTCGTATTTCATCATTCAATATTGCCAGAAAAATCATCTATTGTCAGAAATTGTATAATTTTATTATTCGATTTTAAATTATCATTATTTATTAAGCTTATCGATTTTTTTTCTGGGACTTCAAATTTTTTCTGGGAATGGCGCAGCCGCATTACCGCAGATTTCGAAGCCCTGGTTGCAATATTGGTGCGTATAATAAGCCGCAGACTGCATATCATGCATTGTGTTTTATTTAGGTAGGTGTGTTGGATAATGTTAGAATTCTAGCAATTTGATTTGTTGGTCACCATTAGAGTTTGAGATTAAATTGAAATTATAATTATTTATGAGATTGTAAATAGCAAAAAACATATTTAAAATGTGTTTAACTATTATGTGGGGATACGTACCAGCTCCTCCACTGTTAGATAGTTACTGTTATACAAGAAATATTTGCTAGCAATTTAATTTTGCTAATACCCCAAAATCGCAAAATTAATTTGCCGCTAATATTAATGATGTACAATGATTTCAATGGCATGCTGATGCAATTGGTATTTTAGATGCATTTTAATTATTTTATTTGCATTTTAATTATTTTATTTATGCTTTGAATTTACTGTATATATATTTATGTGTATTTTGATGTCCTTCTAAATGTAAATTTGAATGTAAATTACATCTGCCTTGATTTAAAAAAAATACTATTTTAAATATTGTAAATTCATGTAATTCAGCCGATGGCTGCAATATGAATGTGAATAAAATATACCAGAATATATATATAATTAGTGAAATTTTCTTGTTTAGTTTTACAGTAGTGTCCTATGATTCGCCACGTATTAGGTTGTTTGTTGAGGTCCTCGGTTACAGGTATCGGGTGTGTGTGTGGTGGAGGAGGATTTTTTTTGTCAACTTAAGAACCCTAATAGTATCCATTCCTCAAGATTTTTCTCAAAATAGAGTAATTTTTCTATCATGTTTGCCATGATTTTTGACATTTTTTTGGAAAGAGTGCACCCATGTTTACAGATGTTTCAGGGTTAATATCACCCACTTTTTTCTTTCCAAGAAAGTGATTGATTAGAAGTAGTTATAAGAAACAAATTCTCTTGTTGTTCCAGAGTTTGGGATAAAATATGGCCTTGGAACATGGGTGAAAATGGAACATGGATGAAAATTACTTTGAAAAATTGATGATTGACTAATTGATTGATTGATGATGATTGATGAAAATTACTTGGAAAATTGATGATTGACTAATTGATTAATTGATGATGATTGATGAAAATTACTTGGAAAAATTGATGATTGACTAATTGATTGATGAAAATTACTTGGAAAAATTGATGATTGACTAATTGATCGATGATGATGATGATGATGATGATGATGATGATGATGATGATGATGATGATGATGACGACGACAGAATTCCTTATCCAATATCTGCAAATACACTTCACTGCAATTGCTCTTTAACCTCCTCCTGAAGATTTGTCTATATTGCTGTTGTAGTTCTCTCACTTTGTGATGTCATCCATATTCCTGATTTTAGGGGAATATTTTGTTTTCTAGTACACTACAGTATTTTGGAGAATAATGTTTTTCCGTTCACATGGTTTTTGGAGAACAATGTTTGTTGCTACCTGTTTGCATGAAATTCATCTAATAGGCACGCAATTACAGCGTGTGATTGGTCTAAATTCAGTGCTTGTGAAAAGCTGATGATTGTGTGTGTTATGCCTTTTAAACAACGCAGTATGCAGACAAACTTATTCATTAAAAATACAGTATGCTTTTTGACTTTGGAAAGATATTTGATCTTGATTGATTTGTTGAACCATAGTTGTAACTTATTAGGATTCATTGCTTTCGTGTTCATTGTCTGTTTAGCAACTTTCAAAGTTTAAGGTATGAAAATTTTCAGCTGTTTCATTGTGTGAGTTATTCACTTTTCAACTTTCTTTTGGTTGAATCAGCATAATTTTAAGCTATTTGTGAAAATGTTGACCCCTTCCAGGTTTTTCACATGCTTAAATAATCTATGAAACAGACCTTACCCTGTTGGAAAGTATAAGAACCCATATATGTTGTTAAACTCTATTGCCAAAATAAGCTCCCTGAAAATCGCGTCCACATTATTCAAATACTGTAAACGCCAATATTTTCACGCTCATTAATTTTCGCGCACGGCCAATTTTGGACCATTTCGCGCATTTTTATTTTCGTGCCCGTGAATATTGGCCGAGTAAGGAATATCCTTTGCAACAAATACACATTATTTTTCGTGGTGCATTTATTTTCGCGCTAATCACATTTTGCGCGAAAATAAATGTGGCGCGAAAAAATACAATAAATACAGTAATCAAGCTTCCACACAGTCCACACGTGTAATTCAAAATTTTATCATCTGACAAGATTCCATGCATGGCGATCATGGTGACCGGTCATTGGCAGCATTTGTATGATGATAGCTAGCAGGCGGACCCTCTCGCACCCAAAACCAATGTTCACTGACAGTAAACCAACGGGTTTGCTGCCTTGGCAGCGTTTTTGTGATCATAGCTTAGCTCCGGTCTATGACGTAATTTACCCAAATTAACTTTCTTGATTTTGTGGAATGGAGTTTTCGTGAGATTCATTGTACTCAGTCGGATGCAGTTGTTGAATTTTGCGGTAAAGGTTTACAAAAGGAATTGGATTTGTTTATGAGACAAAACTTTCACCTAAGTAGTATTTAATGGTGCATTACTTCAGAACAAATAATAATTCCAGGCTACTTCTAATGAGTCAAATCATATATATAATCTTATATATGTACATTATGACTTTAAACATTCATCACTTGCTGGTTGATTGAATGGTAATAATTACAGTTCATAATATAAACTGAAATTAGGCATCATACCAGATTAGAAGATACCAAAATATTACAATGGATTATCAAAACTAAATGTATCACTAGATAGTTTTATCAAGGGATGCATGTTTCAGCTGTGGTTTCAGCCTATTGCCACATTTTATTCCAACTACCGACCGCTGTTGTTTGCATGGCAATCACAACATGATCGCACTTCCCTGCTAAAGAATGGGACTAGGGAACTTGATCGCATTTTACATCTCAAGTAATTTAAATTTTCCATTGACATCACATCTCTCAAAGTCTGTCTCATCTGCATTGGCAAAATGTATTCGATTTTCATAATTGTAAAAGTTTATGTCCGATCCAGATCTCATGGATTGACTGGCTTATTTTGCTGGTCAAACTTCACATGTTATGGGTTTTGATGACATATTGCATAGTTTGTGTTCACGACCTTATAACATTTTTTTTTATTTTTGTCGGTCTTTTAAATGTCTAGTCATGTCTTTGTTCTTCTTTTGCTAGCGCAAGATCAAGTTAAAAGTACAGCTTCAACTAAGGTGATCATCTCCAAACTTTACGTCATGGATCTATACTTGAAACATTGCGCTGTGGGTTCAAGACCAGACATCATCCACAATGTAATGGTGGAAATTTGCAACGACAAGTCCATGAAATTGGTCTTCACAAAGAGATTAAGAGACAGATTTGATGGCGTTATAGCAGCGATGGAAGCAAGGTTCAAATACACACGAAGTGCTGGACAGAAGTATGTGCATCTTTTGCGGGAAAAACTTGCCGATGAAACATGGCCTCTGAAAATTTGGATGCATGAATTTCAAAACAGAGAAGACTTTGACAAATTCGATGAGATATGGAGGAATCTCCTGGCTGAACGGAAAGCCGCCCGAGATGTTAAATATTATGGAGAGAAACGTCACATAGATCCAGTAGATATCGCAGCTGCAGGTGAGACTTATTGGCATTGATGAGATATTGGTTTTAACTGATTACTGGTCACATGATACAATCACAAATTCAGGAACAGTATTGAGTTGCCACTTGGTATTGTAAATTCAGAAGTTTTTTGTCATGTTACCCAGTGGCACTATTTGCACTAAATTAGCTTCAAAACGCCGAGCTAGATGTATAGCTAATAAAATGATTGGCTATGTTATTTAGGTATTCAAACACACCACAGATTTGTTCATCGCTAATCAACAACGATGCATCCACATGTTTCATATATTCACCTGAGCATGTTAATATTACACCGACGCATC
>JXSR01S040360.1:17971-31497 GCA_000969725.1 Ophiothrix spiculata | reverse complement strand
GCTGTATATTTTGCAAGGACCGGTAGGTATCAGGCTAATGTGGCTTTATTGTAAAATGATAAAGAAATTAGATCAATATTTCATTTTTTTATTTACATGTATTTAATCATTCTTAAAACTTTTCAACATCGTTTATAAAAACTTGAAAAAATGAGGTGATATTTTCTTGAGTATGTTTAATCGAGGTAAATTTGGCAAGCAAACAGCATGTGTTAAAATGTATTGAAGGAGTTTGGTCCGATTTTTAACAATTTAGTTCTCAGTGTTATATGAAAGGTGGCCACTTAAGAGATTTAAGTTCCAAATTTCAGCTGTATTGGTCAAACTATTTTGATTTTATGGGTCATTTTGCATTTCAGAGCCGCCTATATATGTTACTTTATTATAAAATTAATTATGGTTACCATAATTAGACACATTTTCATATATATCTCCAAACTTGACGGAACATAACTCGGCCGGGAAATTTCACATAGGTTATGAGAAAAATATGAGTAATAATGAGTATACCAAAATCTCAAAAAGTTTGAAAAAATGTCGCAGCAATCGGACCATGCTCCTTTAAGTACAGTTTAGGCTAATGTGGTCCTGAAAGAAATGTGCTGAAAATATCAGTTTCAAACTGATATTTCCAGAACATTTTTTTTTTAAATATTAGTTTCAAACTTCAAAAATTCTGGAACAATTCGTACACACGAAAAAATATCTAAGAATCTACGCTAATTTATTATATATAAGGGCCTATATATTTGTTTGTTGGTTGTTTTTTTATGTAGAATACTATTATAAGACATGTAAGATACCAGTAGTTAAGCTTAGTTATTCCCACTTATATTCAGCAGGCCTTATTTTGATGCACATTTATCTTTTTGATTGACAGCGTGTAACCTGATATTTCACCTCAAGGTGTAGCCATGAGCCATTCGTCCAGTATCTTATTAAATACTGTTTATAAACTTAACAAACGTGTGAAACGAGCATTGGCCTACTCAACTGAACATTCGCAGCTAAGCAATAGATTTTTTTTTAATGTTTGCTATTTATGAATATGATAGTTATAAATATTAATGACAAGTTCCAATGCAATCACAATATTTATGGATAAATGACATAAAATAAAATAAAATAAATAGTGGAAAACGGATTTATATAGGAAACTGACAGTTTAAAATAAGAAGCCAGTAAAAAAAAATATAATCAGAAAAAAAAAAATAGAAAAGATATGCGCCCAACGTGGGGCTCGAACCCACGACCCTGAGATTAAGAGTCTCATGCTCTACCGACTGAGCTAGCCGGGCTGTGCAATTTAACGGTAAATAAGTATATTATAAGTTGTTGTTGTGTGAGACACACGATATATTGATATAAGATCAATAGACATGCGTATTCGAGTTCACTCAATAGGCATGCGTACTTGAGTTCACTATGCAGCTATCATGTATAATTGTGTATGTGTGTATATACATGCGGTGTGTGTATTTATACAAAGCATAAAATCATAGGCATAAAATAAGGGGACTATGATCATTTCTATTTTTAAATATTAAAATACATCACAATTATTTATTGAATAACTCGTTCAATAAAAGAAAATCTCCTATTTTTAGTGGGTCAACTATCATACAGCTCAATTATCTCTCTATGTGTTTTTGGACTTGCCAATAAAAAATAAAATACTAGTAATTGATATTTTCACAATTTTAAACTATTGCTTACTTGCAAATGTTCAACCAAGTAGGCCGATGTTCATATTACACGTCAATTAAGTTTCTAAACAGTATTTAGTAAGATACTGGACGGATGGCTTATAAATAGCTTATATAGCATGCACTTGCAATGAGTGTCAGGTTACCTGTCGTTGATGAACAACTCTGAAAACAAGTCCCGAAAACAAGATTGTACACTGATTTTACAAGCATTAGGAGTTTCAAATCATGAGAGTTCAATCCAGACAGGAAGGGGTGACTGAACCATTAATAAAGGGGAAGGGGGCAAGTGAGTTTTAACGATTTTGTCGCACAAGGTAGGGGAAAATAATTTTGTCAAAACCTACTGCACAAAAAATAATTAAAAAAAAAAATAATAATAGTCACAATCCATCCTTAAAAAAAAATCTTGGACTTTACGCAACATCAAATATTGATTAAGGTATAATTTGGATTGCTAGGTGAAAAAGCAAATGGTTCTCTTATTCATATGTTTTACTTATGAAAACCCATGAAGATGGTAATTGAAGACTTCACATTATTTCAGTATAGGCCTACCGATATATTGCAACAACAATATGCTTTTTGTTTATACACCTATCATTCCAAATTGTTATCATGTTTACTATCATCTTATCTTCAGTGCAAATACCAGACTGGCAATGACTTGGGCCGGGAGCTTGGGAAACAGATTACTAATTTAGTAATCTTTGTCTGAGGGCCATAGGCCTACCCAAGTTTAGATATTATAACTCGACCACTTTCCTGAATATTGTGACAGGGTACATATTATCGCACTATTTTGTTTTGAATCTTATATGAATCTTACATGATGTTTCTCCCCAAGTTTGGGTAGCGAAGAGTATAACAAAAGCCACCCCTTCCCCGAAATAAACAGATAGTAATAATAAATAATAATAAATTAATAATAATAATAATAAAAAAAAACACAAGGGAAAAAAATCAAAGGAAACAAACAAACAAACAAACGAAAAAAAAACCCGTTGTTAAACCCCAAACTCCATATAGTCCTCACTTGATACGACCCTTCCCCATGTGGACTTTAGACCTCGCACATATTCATTGCCGAATTTGATTTAATCAGCGCAGTGTAATTTTGGTATTTTGCTCTGATATTGGAAAGGCGTTAAATTGTGTATCTTGATTGTAGATTGATGTAAAATCAGATTTAACTATTTCTCGTATTATTTTGACAAAATGAATAGGGCCTACAAGGTATTTTCATTTATCTTCTAGATTTCAATAAATAGGCCATATAGGCCTACTTATTATATTTTGTGCTATTGTAAAAATTTTAATACAGTATTCAATTGTATTCATTCATTTATTTATCTTCTTTTATATTTATTTGAAATCAATTCATTTTAACTTGCGTGTCATACCTGTACCTGTATTCATTTGCAGTTCAATGTGTTGCATGGTGTAGATATAGATACTACTTTGATATAATAGGCCTATGTATATCGATGACTTATAATTAATTGAGTTGAAAAATGATGTAGTATCGAGGCTTAGGTCTATAGGCAAGTTAATAAAACAAAACAAACAAACAAAAAAGAAGCAAACAAACAAACAGACAAAAAGTAGAGGCGATCTTGAGTCACACATAAGTTCAAATTGATCACAATTACTATGTTTTTAACGTTTAAGCAAATAATATAAAGGCTGTTTCTGTTTTGATGGACCAAAATCCGATCTTTTACCATGTTTACTTACAACGTTTTTTTCTGTTTTTCTGACGAGTATGCGTATACCAATGTTTTCCTCGAGTGGCCTCGGTCAAATTTCAACGACTTCTCTCAACCTTAAAAAAATCTACACTCTTTTCTTTTGTTTTTCTATCATTTTTCTTTTTTTGTCCGGAAGAAATTTCAAATATTGAAAAGTTTATGTTAACTTTTACAAATATATTAATATACTAATAATGGTGTAAATTACATTTTAAAGGTTCTTTATACACTCTTTGGAGGTTAATTTTGAACTTAACCCGATGAGACAAAACAAACTGTTTTTCTATATACTAGCGCTTGGCTTTTTTGTTTTGTTTTGTTTTAATAACTTTTATTGAAAATGTATCAGTTTATTTATAAGAATTTAAACATAAATTTAAAATATAAGATCAGGATACAATCATGTATGCGTTTTTAGTTTTTGTGTTCACCGGAGTTATACTTTGAGAGATGACATTCTGCCTGTAGTGTCTACTCAATCACGTAATAAAACATGTACAGATAACTGTGTACAGGTACGATGGAGTAGATACCGCAATATATTTCAATTATGATACCTTAACGTGTTGATGCCGCTTTTTATGAACGTGAATTTAATTTAGAGCAATCAAAATCAATTGTTTTTAATCATTTTGAAATAAAATAGTGCGTTCAAGGTTATACTATATCATTGTGAATTGAAGTGACATTGGACGGTCTAGACTATACTTTATATATATATATATATATATACTAGTAGGCCTATTTGAACATTAAATAAAATATGCATTTTTTAAATAATGTGCGGGTTTTTTTTTTTTAATTACCACTGCAATCATTTTGTTTAAAGATGCAAATATAGCAATACTCTCAAAATTTCAGAGACTTATTTTTAAATCTAAGGGATTTGAAATTAAGTCTTTTCGATTAAAACGTAAGTTTATCGTGTTCTTATTAACTGCTTTCTAAGTCAATTGTCAATTTATTTTTTCAATATACTGAGGATGAAAGTATTTTGACGGACTTATTATTTAAAATCTCAAAAACGTTTTGTCATTTTAACAAGTATCTAAGACTTAAAAATAAGTCTAGGGATTTAAGAGAGTATATAGCCATAGCGTGGGATTTAATTTTGATAAAAGCTTGGGATTTCCTCACGTACATAGTACGATCATGCAGCAAAATTAAATTGCACATAATTATACATTTTTACCATGTACATACAACACTTGATGATCATCAATCAATTTCAGTATTCATGCGTCGTTACAGACCAGTGCGTTTGCAATTTACTCCCGTTTCCTGCTAAGTTTAACTAGCCTTTTTTTCGTCTTTTAGATGACTCAACTGCTCACACGTCGGAACGTCCTCTACCAAATCCCATTCTTGTTATTTCTTATATTTAGCCAAATTGTGGGATTTAATTGTTTCCTCTTTTATAATTTCGCGGTCTCCATACGCGGATACATCACTATGATTATTCCTACCGCTCATTTTAAGAACAATAGATAGTACATGAACTTGGTTTGGAAAGCGTGAGCGTGTCACATCGCAGGAATTAAATCATTGCTCTATGGACTCGCCTGGTTGATTATATCGTCTGATTACCCCCTTGGTTTTTACACCGGCGAATTTGATCCCATCTAAGTGCATTGTTTCTGAAATATATCCAAGCTAAAATAGCTATGTAACAGCCCTCAAAGATGCCACGTACCCCGCGGCAAGACAAATAATGGAATAGAAGAGAAAGCGACCTGAATGCTTTCCTTTTTCTGCAGAGAGGTGATCTATACACCATCTGTGTGATGAGATGTTTTGGTAACATAAAACGGAATGATGTTTTAGAGTATTCCGAGTCTCTGAGTAATTTCTTTGCCTGCTTTGATAGAATTTAAGTGAGAAATTTGAATGGAATTTCAAGAGCATTAAGAGTGGTATTTGAAAAACCATTATCTTATCAAGCGCAATGATTTAATTTTCTTTTCCCATTCAAGATGTTCAAGAATTATCCTTAAATCACACGTATTTGACAAGAATGCTTTTAAAATTTATGATTCTTCTAATTAACCATAATAGATCTAGAAATAGAATGACAAGGGGAAAAGAAAAGGAGCAATAATTTAACTACCGACCTTTAGGTTTGTGAAAAAAAATGCATATTTGCACTTTTATTTATTTTATCACGCATGTCGTATCATTATGATATCATGACGCACATCACAGCACATATCAGATGTTGAACCATGCAGATTTGGAGAGGATTCCTATAGTAACAGTTACCCCCAAATCAAGTTTTAGATTTTCAAAACCAATAAATTTTGCCTCTATACCTCTAAAACTTTGCTGTTATTTGCCTTCAACCACTAACTGCATGGGATGATATTTGCACATGATAATATTAGTTCGTTTAAAAAAAACCTTTTGCCCTTTGAAAATATTCTATAATGACGTAAGTAATTAACTGGTCATATTTTTTTGTTTCACACAAAACATTGGTAAACCCATGCCAATTTGTATTCAACGGATCGGAACTCTGAATATATGCACTTAAAACCCACAAAGTTAGATATTACTGGAAAGCTTATTTTCCGAGGATTTCAATTTTACCTAAATGAGCCTAATTTTGAGGGATAGGTAAAATATACAGAGTGCAAAATAAAATAAAAGTGAATTTTGGTCAAGCAACAAGGTACAATGAGCTTTTGTTGTGGAAATGTGTATCCAGACACAAACATTACTTGAAGGATGTAATGATGGCCTTCCATAAAAGCATTCATTTGGTGACCAATTTCATTGTGATCAAAATACTGAGGATGGTCAAAATCTATGAAACGACTCATTAAGTTTTGGGACATTTATTGGTCAAAGGTTTTTTTCATGTACAGGCCTACACTACCTAAAAATTAATCACATAATTGGATTCCTCGACAAAATTCCTTTTGAAAAATGTATAGCTTTTACCATACCTCGACTCGGTCAAAAGATATACCGTTTTAAAGTTTTCGAGTGTAACTGCATATTTTTACATGCATGGAAAAATTACCCACATATAAACCATTAAGAAACAACAAAATTTGAATGACTTGTCAATATTCGATACATGCTTTAGCATTATACATATCTCATTGAAGTATATACAAAAAATTATGATCTCAGCATTTTTATTTTTAACAATATGTGTTTATAAATCATAACTTTCTTACACTTTTGCATGTAATCCTATGCGCGCCTCCTCCACCGACGCGTCACTTCCTCCACCCGATCCATCGTGTTCCCTTATTGCTTTTTCAAGTATAGCTTCATTAATTAAAATCATGAGAAGTTCACTTTTTATACATATATAGAGTATAAATAGACCTTTCATATGATACCAAACTTTTCCAAATACGCGGTGAAGTTTAAGCAAAAATACATGTTTTCTACATTTTTAGGGTTATATGTAACAGATCCATAATATTTGAGGGACCTATTTGTGACGTAAGGCCATAAGCGTAGAATGTAAGGATTTAAAAATCCTGTTCTACGCCTATTAATAATGTCTCTAATCAATATGATAACTTCCATAATGCTTTTAGTTTTAAGGCGTCAGTAAATTCAAATGATGTTATTTCCTATCATGGCCAACTTGAAAATTTACAAAAATAGGCGAGGAAAGGTGCAAAGAAAAAGCAAGAGCCTGATAACAATAGGTTAAACGGCAAAGTGGAATAAACTATCAGCGCAATAAAGATAGGGGCCTATAATATACTTGTAACCCCGGATTTTACTTTGAGCCCATATAAGACGCGATAATTCCAAACTGAGTTGTTTCATTTTATAGTATCTATTCCCGAATATCAAACAATTCAAAGTAATGGTGTAAATACGAGCCCTACATTTAAATACATTGTAGGCATATATGAATCATTATAGTGCATTTATACTATATTCATCTAGGTGACCACTTAATAATATGTCATCAGTCTGTACATAGCTTTTAAAGTGTAAAGGCTTCGGCCCTTACGAAACAAATGTGTAAAACATTAAAGCAGTAAAGTAAATTATTAATACGATATAACCAAGTCAACTTTTGTTCATCTGTTTCATAATTTTGTGGAAAAAGAAACACGATTTACTAGTTATTTTCGTCTCAGGATATTCAACAATAAATGCAGATCATATAACCAGGATATAACTATAGACTTGCAACCAAAGGTGAATCGATAAATATTTGAGATTTTATGGCAACCTATTTTCATGGAGGTATTCTATTTTCATCGATCCTCGATAAATAATTCATCACATGCAATACAGCATAGAACTATTATAATGCTATGACATTGTATTACTATACTATTCAGCTTGCGAGAGTCACCTGGTAGTGGTAAACCAACGCTACAGTGCATGGTGCATGCATGGTGCATAAAAATATGGTGGCGTTATTCCATCAAGTAACCCAACTGTTTACAATTTTGTTACCATAATATGGAGGCGCTAATTCAGTTGCTGCAGTGTTTGGCAAGAACAAATCAGACGGTGACTGGTTAATTCATGATTATAGAGCGTTTTTACCAGCAACCTATTTTACCGATCAGGACGTTTGCAAGTATAAGAGCCTCGAATGGGTCAATTGTATAACAGTTACAGCGATCACTTTTCTCCATTTCTACATTCCTATATTATTCAAGTTGGAATAAGTACAGCCAATACTTTCATGGGTAGTTATTATACCATTAGAGAGTGGCTCTAATGATCTTTATCTTAAGCTTCTTTAAAATCGCAACTAAATTTACTCAGGTAAAATTTTAATAAAATCTATTTATAATTGCATAATCTCTTCAGTGTCTTCTTGCGTTTATAAATAGCCTATATAGACAAGATGATGTAGGATGAAGAATGAAAAGGAGAAAAATAATTGTCCCCTTGGTAGAAAATGATGCATGATTCAGAATTGAGGCTTGATTGGGTATGTTGATCATGATACAAACTTGCATAATTTTGTGATCCTTACAAAAGTCGCATATAGGTCTATATTTTGTGTGTAATTTCTCCACTATGGTAAAAAGTTCTTATGTATCTCAGGCTTACTGAATACTGATGTCTATAGGCGTATTATATTTTAAGACTCAATCCTTTTTAATCGGTTTTTTTTAAAGAAACAGAATCCTTATAATTATCTTTCAACAAAATTAATACTAGGCCTACATGTTGACAAATACGATTTTGTTGTCATGAGATCCACTGAGACCTATACACATGTAGTACCTGACCTGACCATTGGTTAGATCTGATAACTTGTTGTACTGGTTTCATGCCCGGGTTTGAATGTGATTATAGTTAACACTCACTCGTCTAAGTACAACCCGTACGGTCCGAAGGTTCGCCAACCTGCTGGTTCGAAGGATCGCTAACATGGAAAAAACTGAAATACGGTTTGATAGTCCGAAAAAGAAATAGTCAGAATTATAGTGAGCATATTTTTTTTCTGACTAGCGGACCTTACTCCATTATAACTGCAGTGGTCCTTATTTCATGTTTGGACTGATTAACTTTAATCATTTTGGATAATAGCTAACCCATTCGGTGAAGAGGGTATCAGATATTTTGCTTATAAAAAGGAAAATGACAATTCTGACACTATCACTTTAATGTGCATTGTTTGTCAAATTCAGCAGTCTGGTAAAAATAACCATTGTTACGGGATGTTCCATGTCATGATGTGTGCATTTATGTAGGCCTACTAGTATGTCAGTTTATCACTTAAGAACCCTTGACTCGAGCTGGACCAAACTATGACCATGAAAAGCAATTCTCCTTCCCTTTAAGTTGAGGGGCGGGGGAGTCCAGTCAAGGTCACCTACACTCTTAAAAAGAAAGGATCAAATTTGATCCCATAAAGTATCAAATATGAGCTTACCCTTTTTGGGATCAATTTTAATCCAAAATTCTCCTCAAATTTGATCCTTTTTGGATCAAAAAGGAGTGTATTTGATCCGAAAAGGATCAACTTTGAGGAGAATTTGGGATCAAAATTGATCCCAAAAAGGGTAAGCTCATATTTGATACTTTATGGGATCAATTTGATCCTTTCCTTTTAAGAGTGTAAGTGCAAAGGTCATCCAGAGGTGAAATAATTAATCATTGTTTGCAACTGGTCCCGGGGTATTTCAAAGGGGTCCATTCAAGGTCATTCAAGTTAAAGGTCAATTAGGCGTCAAATCTTGAAATTGACCAAAACCTTGACCCGATGTCAACCCATCTAAAACTTCCGAATACTACTCCCGGCGGCGTAGTGTAGTGGTTAGCAATCTCGCCTTGCACGCATTGGGCCCGGGTTCGATTCCCGGTGAGGATTGCCTTGCCGGAGTGGAATCTCGGAATCTTTGCTAAGATGTTTGTCTGACTTGGTGGGAGCATTGGGTCAGATATTCGATCTTCTCCGCCCCTTACATGAAGTATTTAGAGTTGGGTGAATATTTCATGAGATTGTCGTCCTTCGGAGGGGACGTAAAGCCGTCGGTCCCATGTACAGAAGAGTCATACCTGTACATGTAATCGCAATCAGTATCGTAAAGAGTAGGGTATTCTACCCCTGATTGTTCCCAACCCCGTTCTGGTCATTGTAGGGGTACCCCTTGTAGAGTGTTTATCACTGTTGGGTATACCCGTGAGGATCACTCCTCTAAAGTGTAATAAAAAAAAAAAAAGTGCTCCTGAGTATAGCAGGATCCTGCGCGTATCACATGTATCGTGCACTGCTATAGTGTGATTTATAATAGTTGTCTTGGAATTTCCAACCTGTTTAGAGTTTTAAGCTTGGGACCTACCTTGGATTTTACATACTTACTCCAAATCGAGGCGACACAGACCGGAGTCCATAATTTAAGGTTAGCACGTCTTAAAACTGTGCTGAAAATCTTTGGTCATCAATATTCGGGTATTATACAGACATCAATGACATATTAAAGCATATGATACCTTGCAGTGTGAAATCTTCAGTACGATCTGTTTGTATTTATAAGGTACACAACACTAAAGCTATAGTGAATTAGTAGCGCACATCACTAAAATGTAAGTATTACTAGGGGCCTAGGTCTCAATTGATTTATATAGACTCAACAATTATTATATAGACCGAAGCATTATTTTTCCAATATGGCCACCAAAATGCAAATTCACCCCGAAGTTGAATCATGCATATTTGTAAAATACATTAGGTCATTTAAAATTCAAACTGGCCGCCAAAATAGCATATATTTTCTACACTTTCTAATCATTTTGCACAATGTTGGGTAAAATTTTGCACAATGTTGGGTAAAATTTTGCACAATGTTGGGTAAAACGTGCACCATTACCCAACATTGTGTCAAATTTTACCCAACATTGTGCAAAATTTAACCCAACCTGTTAACCATGTTCCCTTTTTAACACAACTTTTTTCTGTGTGTAGGCCTTATTAGCTTTGAACATGGGTTAGACATAACTTATAAGCGTACTCGTATTTTGAAGAAAAATATAATCGAAATTGATATTTTTTGAATAAAAGAGAATGAGGTGTTTCCAATATGATTTGATTTTACTTTCTTGGCAAATACGTAAAGCTTCGAAAGAGTAAAAACACCTTTTCAAGGCTGTATTGTGGCTGAATGCAAATCTTTAAACCCAGATAACTCTAGACATGCTAGAGCGGAAAGTCACAAAGTGATATTTTTCAGCTCTTAATTTAGGATTGTAGGCCTATACGGTATATGTTGACATTGAAGAAATGGAAAATTCAGGGCATGTGGAACTTCGTTGTACCTTTAGGTTCTACACCACTAAATAAGCTATACTGGGAAGCAAGCAATGATCAGTTATATACACCCTGGTCACATAAGCCGTAACACTGGTAGCAGTGACATCGGTATGACACCGGTGAATGTTTGCGATGCCCGGTCGGACGCCGGTGGTTATGTGACCATAACTGAAGACATCGTATACAAGCCGCTAGGTTTTGACTCGGAATTAAATTCTTGTGGCATGCTTCCGGCATCTCTACGGCTCACAGACACCGTCCGGACACCGGTCGGACTCCGGTTGGACACCGGTTGGACACCGGCCAGTGTCCGATCGGCGTCTGCTGAATTGACGCCGTAAATACATCGTAACCTCGACGCAAGGTTATTAGGCGGACTATCCCCAGAACCAGCTCTAACAAGATGGATCCTACCAGTAGTCTTGCCTGCTTTATCGACCGCCTGCTACATCATTTATTGTCAAGGGCAATCAAATCCATGCGGTGTCAAGGGTAAAGACATTTACAGCTATGAATTTATAACTACGACCTTGAAATTACCTCGCATGACCTCAATTTTTGAATTGACATCAGGTCAACTTTTAGACAAGTTTAGAAATTTGACCTCAAAGAACCGTTTGACCTTGACTGACCTTGACCTGGGAGTCCATGGTTATCTATGGCCCAAGTTTGATCCATGTGGGGCCAGGGATTTATGAGTTATGGCCTTGACCTCAAGATGACCTTTAGACCTTGAATGACCTTGACTGCACTCAACAACAACAACAACAACAAAACTCCTACACACGATCTCCTTCCTGTCACCAAGTTTCATTACCATAGGCCTTACGGTTAAGGAGATATACAGTAATAACAATAATAACACCAGGAACTTTGAACTTTTTTCTGAAAAACAAAACAAAAACTGACCACCATTTTCAGCAAACTTTTTATATAATAATATTTAGGTATTCAAACATGCTACAGAGTTGTTCATCGCTAATCAACAACGATGCATCCATGCGTCTGCGTATTTTTTTATCGCGCGAGGGTGGCTTTAGCCACCCGAGTGTGATAAAAATACGCCGACGCATCGGATGCAGAGTTGTTGATTAGCAATGAACAACTATGTAGCATGTTTGAATACCTTTCAACAACGAAACTCTTCCTGAATACGTATAATTAAATTCTAAATGTTTTCAATTTAACAGAAAATACTCATCTCAATTAATAAAGAAGAATCTGAAACAAAATGCTAGTTTTTAAATGATAGTTGCTTTGTCGTTTTCAACTGTTCCCTAGCGCCAGTCCTTGCACGTACTCAAGTTCCCGACGCGCAATGAACAGTGCGCCGATTTATGTGCACTGCGTAAACGCACCTCCGTGTACGCTGTGTCGTGCGTGACGCGCTTATTTGAATATCAACTGTGGATTCATCGCAAATCAACAACGGTACGCTCCTATATAAGGAGATACAGTGAGTTGTTGAAAATAAAATAGACCATTGGTTTTTACAAGATTTTTGTTTTGTGTAATTTGGATTTTATTTGACTAACAGTTAGAAATTATTCCGTCAGCGTGATTCGCTCAAAGTATTGCTACATAACGGCGGAATGATAACTCGGCGGCACCAATAATTATCAGTGAAAGTTTTCCACAAATTTGTCCAAGTCATACCCTATTCAAATGTTGACTATTTATAGTATACCGTATGTCGTTCTTTTAGGGCATACCCCACAATGCCCGTTTATTCATTTAAGAATTTTAGATATGAGAAAACCACCCTCAAAATAACTGTTTCATCAAAATTAAAAGGATATGGCATTTCGTAGCACTTGTTGAACCACGATATTAAAATGAATTATTGAAAATGTATTTGAAGGTTTATATATATACCGTTTCCTTCATTGATAATTTATTAGCTAACAAACTCGATGAAAATAAATAAAGTGACCATTTAACATTTTTCACATATATTTATTTTAAATAAAGTGATGATTTTTGCTGAAAATCAAGAACTTTGTAAAGTCGTTATTACAATTATTCATAATCCTCGCAGAGGAGAGTGGCCGTGGAAACAAATACTCATGGTTGTTGGTTAAGGGGAGGCAGTGGTCCCAAAGGTGATTTTCTAAAATACACATTCAATAAACTTCATATTTGGTGGGATAATGTATATTAAGTGTTGAATTCACTTTATTGCATTTTTACCTATGTCGCGTCATCCGTTGCCATGGCAACGGCGGCCATATTGGATTTTTAAAGGATATCATTGCGCGCAGTTTTCCGATATGTTCCGAAATGATTTTGATCTTCCTCTTTTGTAAAAATAAATTT
>JXSR01S040360.1:0-14093 GCA_000969725.1 Ophiothrix spiculata | reverse complement strand
CAGTCTGCAGGCCAGTCTGCCCAGTCTGCAGGCCAGTCTGCTCAGTCTGCTCAGTCTGCCCAGTCTGCCCCAGTCTGCCTAATAGATGAACCGGGGTATCTATGGATTTAAAAGAGGGAGTATATTTTAGACGATAATTTTATACTCTTTGTGTTGTTAAATTTTATGTACATGTTTATTTGTATTTGCAAAATCCTGGAGGGGTTATTATTGCATATTTTAAACAAGTTCCAGGGTAATTATGTTTTGGAAAATCGTGAAAATGTGGGTACCGTTACAGGTGATGTGCACAAGACAGAAATAAAATAGAGTTAGGCCTTTAGAATTGGCCTTGATATCGCCTTCTATAATAGCTAAACATTGGACAATAACTAGCTTTTGCCACACTTATCAACAACTGATCTGATGCACTGCAAACTATAACACTTTGCGGACAGTTTTGCAAGAGGAACACCATTTTGAACAAAATCGGACACTTTTTAAATTTTGGACTCCCATAGGACCAAACCCGTAACCTCTGATATGACCTTTCACATATTTGGCTATAACTCCAGTACCATATTTTAGACAGTAAGTAAAAGTATACTTTTCTGCTTCCTTGTGATGAGAGGAACATGTTGGTGTGGTTTTGAACAAGATTTGACCAATTTTGAAATTTCAGCCCTTGTTTTGGCAGCCATTTTGTTTTATGCAAATTAACCGACTTTGAAAAGCTAACATTTCCCTACATTTGAATATGTTGTTTGGGAGGTCATCAACAGTTAATTTCAACCAAAAAAATCCTGTGTTGCAATTTTGTCTACGTCAAATCAACAGAATTAATAGCCTTTGGTATCATCTCGAATACATTAAAAGCGGGCACTGACTGGTAGGTTATGCAACCAACATGGCGCGCATGAGTACCTGACATAATTGCTATTTTGAAATGAGGCATTGCTTGGGAAAATGGGACCTTTCTTGAACTATGATTGACGTTATTTTGGCATTATAGTTATGGTGAGAAATGTGTAGTGTTCAATTATCAAAGTTGAATACCAAAAATACTTTAATTACAAATTGTAAATGGCAAATTATTGGTCATGCCGAAAGTGTTTCTGTTTACGACGCGACGATTATTGTGTTGACCCTGTAGAAACGCTCAGAATCGTATATAAAACTGCGCGTGACATATTCTTTTTATGTAAGGTGCATGAACCAAGCGGATTTTCGATTCATAAAATCATATAAAGATCATAATTTTTTCATGGCCACTTAAAATGTTTTCGCCTTTG
This sequence comes from Ophiothrix spiculata, assembly GCA_000969725.1. NCBI lineage: Eukaryota > Metazoa > Echinodermata > Ophiuroidea > Amphilepidida > Ophiotrichidae > Ophiothrix > Ophiothrix spiculata. The sequence goes on along the minus strand of JXSR01S040360.1, from coordinate 12,822 downwards.
AAGAAATTTGGTCAGAATAGTTTTGGGTTGCAGCAACATTTAGTTTTGATAATTTATCAGAAACATGTTTGCTTGTAGCAATGCAAAACAGGCTTTACAAAATTGATATTCCTCCATTGAAGCCCATGATATACTTACAAGACGCAGCCAACGGCTAGCTAGACGCTAACGGAGACGCCAAAGTTAAAAATATTTTAACTTGCTAGCGTCTTCAAAGCGTCTAAAATCAAACCACACGCTAGATGCGTCTTGCTGGTATATCATGGGCTTAAAGCAAGGACAAATATGTTTAATATTTGACCAAAGTCGGGTTACAAATCTGTAAAATGCATCAATGCAATTTTAGATTGAACCTGATGATGGGGCATGAGCTTCGTAAGTCTCAACATTTATGTCATGATTAGCATCCACGTCCAGGAGTGACGGACTAGGAAAATAGCGATCTTCCGTTTAAATATTAAGCAACTCATTAAAATGTTTACAACAGTTCACATCTTAGCATTTCCATCATTAACATTTCCCTAAATTTAGAACGTTTGGAATATCGGTGTTTTTTTGGATAGATGCACGGCCAATGTCCCATACAAATATTGGATAATCAAGAAAAGCATCTCTATGCTATTTTTACTTATTTAATATATGCCCGTTTATATGATATCTCTGTCAACCCAAGCGGCATGATTATACCGCAAGACAAACCTTGTCGGCTTTCAATCTAAGCACATTCTATATGACGTGGATTGCATGAAAGATATCTCCCTCGCAATGTCAACCAGTCAATGGCATATTGCCCTGATATGCATGCCATGCACATTTCATAAAATGACTATAATCTGTTTATTCCAAGTTCGCGTGATCCAAAACCCTAACCCGAGATGATCGACATTTCTCTTGTCATATTTTTGAGGTTAAAGGTCAAGCTAACTCCGGAATACCTTTGTGAAGAGTCTGTAACAAAACTCCCCCAGGATAGATCATCAGCACTGTGAACGGACAACTTTGTTTGACCTTTTGACCTCTTGGAGAAGCACATTGCAACATTAGTCAATCTGAAGTAGTACAGGCATTATGTCAAAACATAATTGATCAGTTTAAATTATCAGAAAGGATGATCACAACTGGAAATTTTGCTTTCGGTAAAATCAGGGTTAGGACATACTTTTTAAATTACCAAATGTTTGGTGCCACAAGTCTTTGTTATTACATCAATTCCAATGCATTTTCTAATCAATAATGGAGGCTTGATGTTGTAAACCAAAAATGATTTGGGATCAAATATAATCGAAACAGATACGTAATGCACATTATGCTGCCTTCTCGCAAAACGCGGTACACTATGAGCGAAAATACTTCACCACAGTGTAGTATGTGTAGAGTTCATAGTTTAGTATAAAAATCAAATTTGTAAGAAAACATATTTTCTCAAAAATGAATATTAAAGAAAAGATACCAACAGATACGTAGCGACAGATACGTAATTTAAGAATAGGGAATACAATGGTTAAAAAATCAAGTATTTTTAAACATCATCCATGAAGTTTTTCTTCTTCAGAAACAATAAGAGTTTATGATTTTGTATGTTTTTCATGAGTTATTCGTCGAAATAGTTCCCACTGCCTTTGCGGGGACGCAAATCACGGATTATGGCAGAGGTTTATCATGCATTATGAAGCGAGAGATCTACCACTGAGCTATCAAGGCAGTGTTGAGATCGTGAACTAAAATCTAAATCATAAACATTAGAATGCCGTATTTTTATTTTGTTTACATAAAAATTGCAATTTTTGCCTCATTGGAATTGGAATCGTAATTCCCGTCCGGATTTTCGGGAAAAACAACGCAGGTTGGTTACATTATCATTCAAAATCAACACGGCATATCTATAAAATATTGTTTGTTATTCGATAAGAAGTATCAAGCCTACAATATGTCAAAATTTGAAACCAGTCGAATTGTTCGAACATCATGAAATTATGAGGTTTCGGCGAAAAAGGGTCAACTTTTTCGAAGTAGTCTTTAGGCGTCATTTTCACCTTGATAATGGACGTGAAATCACTAGTAAAGTTCCATGCCGTATAAACTAGAGACTCTATTCAATATGTACAGCAAAAATTGTGATATTCTGATAGGTGTAAGTAGGTAAAAACTTGCAGTAAACATGACATTCAGCCCAGCGAGACGTTTTAGGGACTGTAGCCTTAACATTTCCCTAAATTTAGAACGTTTGGGACATCGGCGCATTTTTGGATAGATGCCCGACCAATATCCCATACAAATATTGGGTTTTATTACATCAAGAAAAGCATCTCTTTGCTATTTTTACTTATATGCCCGTTTATATGATATCTCTGTCAACCCAAACGGCATGATTATACCGCAAGACAAACCTTGTCGGCTTTCAATCTAAGCACATTCTATATGACGTGGATTGCATGAAAGATATCTCTCTCACAATGTCAACCAGTCAATAGCATATTGCCCTCGATATGCATGCCATGCACATTTCATAAAATGACTATAATCTGTTTATTCCAAGTTCGCGTGATCCAAAACCCTAACCCGAGATGATCGACATTTCTCTTGTCATATTTTTGAGGTTATAGGTCAAGCTAACTCCGGAATACCTTTGTGAAGAGTCTGTAACAAAACTCCCCCAGGATAGATCATCAGCACTGTGAACGGACAACTTTGTTTGACCTTTTGACCTCTTGGAGAAGCACATTGCAACATTAGTCAATCTGAAGTAGTACAGGCATTATGTCAAAACATAATTGATCAGTTTAGATTAATATCAGAAAGGATGATCACAACTGGAAATTTTCTTTCGGTACAATTAGGGTTAGGACATTCTTTTTAAATTACCAAATGTTTGGTGACACAAGTCGTTGTTATTACATCAATTCCAATGCACTTTCTAATCAATAACGGAGGCTTGATGTAATTGAGATGTGGTGTATTGATTTTTCATCACCACGCCTCTGTTATTATTACAAAATACATGTCATAAGAACCTTTTCCTTGATAAGAATCAATTAAAGACATTAGCCCAAATTCATTTAAGTAGCAGTTGTTTTTTCTACCCATAGATACAATATCTGATGCTTCGTTTAGATCACGGTACTTGATTACTTATATTTGTTTCTTTGCTCTTCCGAAGAAATCAAACTTTTATATAAATAACCTTACTTTGTACATAAATCAACAATCAAGAACTAAATATATGCAATAATACACCATATTTCTTGTATGCACTACCTCAAGTGCAATGCTGGTGCATACCCTGGACATCGAGTACAAAAATAGTACAACATTCCTAAGGTGCACATTTGGAACATCTTTTAAGTACAATTTGAGTACATTTATAGTACACAAATTTTTCCTATATTTGTACTAAAACTGTACTCTAATTGTGTTCCAAATATGCACCTTAGGAATGTTGTACTATTGTTGTACTTGAATTTGTCCAGGGTATGCAATTGAATGTGCATGATGGCAATCATGACTGGTACCAAGTGAACAATCCCATCAAAATCAATACTCCATGCTCAATTTTATTTGCACGGCTTGGGTATTCATTACCATGTCCACATTTAGATACCAAGTTACTTCTTTTGTTTAGCTGACTGGAAGACTCAATCATTCAATGCAACCTTTATTTTGAAGAAAAAGGTGGGGATACTTTAAAGATTCAGGACTTATCATAAAAATGTAGACATAGTAATAAACCATCAAATCATGCAAAAGAAAAAAAAGTAGCATGGATTTTGGATTTAATGGAATTGTTCATTTGGCACCTGGAGATTGCTAGCATGCACAGATACTAGTATGCTTTTGAAACTTGAAGTAGTGTATGCAAGAAATGGGGTGCACTTTAATTGCATATATTCATTCCTATTTAGCACTCTCTAAGGGCTCTGTCACACATTACATATATCCTAAACGTGCAAAAACCGTACAAATGTGACATACTGAACGTGTGCCAAACGGATAACAAAATTAAACGTATACACAACGGACACAACCGTATGGAAAACGTATTAAAGGAGCATGGTCCGATTTGCCCCAACTTTTTTTCAAACTTTTTGAGATTTTGGTACCAAAATATTGCTCATATTTTTCTCATAACCCATGTGAAATTTCACGGCTGAGTTATGTCCCGTTTTGAAGATATATATTAAAATGTGTCTAATTATGGTAGCCATAATGAATTCTATACAGTAACGTATAGGAAGCTCTGAAATACAAAACTACCCATAAAAATATAAATTAACTCACTCAAATTCATTTCATTTCAACATTAAATCGTGTTTAATTTAAGTTTCAATACACAATATTTACAATGGTGGTCATAATAAGGCAACAGTATCTTATTGCTCAATTAAAACATGGAAGAAACTCGATTGTGGGGCAAAGTTTACAACACATAACTCAACAACGTGTGTAACAATAGTTAGTAGTAAAATAATTGCGTTATTTTTCCGTATTCCGTTAAAACAATATGTAGCATGACGCTACTGAGAATACTGCAATGAATACATAGGATAATTGGGTATGCTATTTTTGGTTGTTTAGTATCATAATCACAGGTTCAGAGTTTTTTCTTTTAGAATTGCGTTTGGTAGTTATGTTAGCCAAGTTTTTATCTCAATATTCTGGTCAGTACTGATTCTTGCACTGATAAACTTACTGAAACATACAATATTGTACTGGAATTGCAATGCTTAATACATAAACAATTTGAGAACACAGCACTTTAAAGAAGCACAGTGTTTATTAGTTTTCTCTCAAAGTTTGGTTGTAATTGATATTTTTTGTTCAAGCCAAAAAATAGCTAATAGTCCACGTTTGTCCAAGTCTGATAGGTTTACCAACCAAAGATGAGACTTGTAACACTGCTAAAATACATCACAATACAAATGGTAGGATGTATTAAAATAACTATTAAATAATATCAACAATTACTTTAACACTAAAAGCTATTTGTATAATGTATTGGTCAATAGAAAATAACTTGTGTAGAGTGATTACGTTGATATTCATTCCTATACATTTTTTTCTCAACAAAGGAAGCCTGTTGTAATAAAACCTTTTGAAAGATAACATTTTAGTGTTTAAATCATTCTTTACATAATTATGTATATAACAAAATTAAAAAAAAACATTTCCATGTAAAGAAAGACTGAAACAGTGTTACTCCATCTAAGTGTACGGCATTGTTTCTTCTTTGATTTCTGTAGGGAAAAAGCCTTAAAAATGCGTAACAGTTTACTCAACAGACACAGTCAGAAACATTTTCAAAAGCAGAATATAACTAACATAGTCTCCCCTGAACTAAAACGTATAGGGACACCATTTGATCTTAATATTTGTTTAAGGTATACTTCAGTGAGCGAATACTAAGCTGGTAATTAAGTAAGTAGGCCTAAGTAAGTAAAGTAAGTAAGTAAGGAACGAAGGAAGCAAGTAATATCTGACAAACAATTTTTATACCGGGATTTCTGTATTTAAATGTGTTAAATTCTTAAATGAAAGAAAGGAAAACACATTTTCAGGATAGTTCTTCTTACAGCATCCATGAGTTATGATTTCAGAAAACGATATGTCTGATAATCCCTTTTTTGTTTTGGGTTTTATTTTTTTTATCTGTAGTGTATTTTTGGAAATTATCACTCTTGTGTATTAATGTCATACCGCATTACGTCAACAGCGTAGTTTAAAACATCTGATTGTAGGTTATGGATCTCAGTGTCACACATCACCGTATAGAGAAAAAACGTACACCTTCAACATACTTATCCACTATTGCTTTGTTTTATACATTGTTGTTCGTCATATAAACAAGCACGTTCAATACGTTATCGATACGGTTGTGTCCGTATACATATGTTTAATCCGTTATTGATAGTTACGGTAGTGTCTGTTTGGCACACGTTCAGTATGTGAAATTTGTTAGATTGCGCAATTCCAATCAAATGTGGTAAATATCAAGTTTGTTAACCTTCCATGTTTTAGCATCATCATTCCAAATTAAATGTTGTTCATCCTTTGTTACGTTTAAACGGTAAATAAGTAGTGTTTATGGCATTTAGTTTGTGCATGCTAGGAACAAACTCTTCCATATTTGTTACTCTGACAAAAACATAGTTTTACCATGTTTACAAAAGGTATAAATATAAAATTACAAATGTACATGTATAGCTAAAATACTGTAGTACAAATCAGAGATGCGTCAATCGTGGTGAAGGGTCTAATGACTGTTCTTGGGGGTAACCAAACCGTCCATACGACGCTGTATGGTGCATTGGTCTTTCTGTGTGATGAATTCCGGCTGAAAATCCAAACATGAGAGCATTGGCCGCAATGTGTCCCGATCTCTCTGACTCTCTTGCTAAAACTGAATCTGAGACTTTAATTCCTCTTTCTGCTCGTTCGCTTTCTTTCATATCCCTTTTGTATTTCATTCTTCGATTTTGAAACCAGATTTTAATTTGTCGCTCACTCAGGCTCAAATTAGTTGCCATTTCAATGCGACGAGGTCTGCATAGGTAGCGGTTAAAATGAAACTCTTTCTCTAGTTCTACGAGCTGTGCACTGGTAAAGGCGGTCCGATTTCGCTTGCTGGCTGCGCTTTCTGTAATAGCACTGATTGGTGGTTTCTTGCGTTCTGTACAAAGATACAAATGGAATTAGAATTGTTATATTGTACCACTATATTTTAACATATAAATTGAAATTCAAGCATGACAACCACCTAATGAGGAAATAGCAGCAAACAACATCGAAGAAAATGTGTTAGATAAATATTAGGTAAGAAAACACATTTGCAACTATATTCCAATCATCAAAGATACTTCAGGTACTGGAAAATTTCATGTTGAGTTTTAAAAAATAAAACAAAGGCAATATGTTGAGCAACAATCATGATATTTCAAATGACACCCAATACTCTATACTCTCTGTTGCGTTTTTGTTATACAGTATTTTGGTTTTTAAAAGTTACAAGGTAATGTTGGATTACTGGATACCATGTTATGTCACATGTACAATTAATTAAAGAAGAAATAAAAAGAAGACAAAACAGACTAGACTTAGAAAAAGAACTGAGACGATGAAGAAGAACAAGAAGCGGAAGAAGAAGAAGAAGAAGAAGAAGAAGAAGAAGAAGAAGAAGAAGAAGAAGAAGAAGAAGAAGAAGAGGAAGGAAAAGAAGAAGAAGAAGAAGAAGCTGGATGAGGAAGACGAAGACGAAGAAGAAGAAGAAGAAGAAGAAGAAGCTGGATGAGGAAAAAGAAAGAAAAGATAGAGATGCTGTTCAATTTATTCAACATATAAAACATGAACAAAATTAAATACATAATTCATTTCGTAAATACAGTTACACATTCGTTCAAATCGTATCTTATATCTTGTAATTAAGATATTTAAAAACTAATTAAAGTGTCAATTAAAATGATTACAATGGCACGTAAATAATTATTTCACCATTAGCTACACAGTCATTTGGTCGAATGCTGTTTCATTAAAATCATGCTCGGCAAATTGTTATTTAAGAATGGTAAGAATAACAAGAAGCTTTAACTTTGCGAAAATGTTGTCAAAACCTTTACCAAGACCCTTTTTTGTTTGATGTAAGATATATGAGCTTTCGGTAACATCTAAGGTTTCGTTTGAATGCATGATCAGAATGAATACCTAAAGTCAGTAGCTTAACGTTGCCTAGTCAATGGAAGGACATTCCGCAATACAGTGATCCTTCTTTACACGTGTTCCGTAGTGTTAAACTTAACCTAGGGCTGCAGAATTTGTTAAACTAAAGAGATTTACTTACTTTTAAAAATTGTTTCACCTAACCATTGTTTGGATGACAAAGGAATATAACCTATTCAACTAGTTGCTTTAGTAAGCAAGGTCAAATGAGTTCATTGAGTCGACTGAAAATTGGAGTTCAAAATTTCGGTATTATATAGCGTTAAAATATTGTCTTGTTAAACAGAAAATAGCTGCATATTGTACAATATTCAGTTAAACTGCATGATGTTTAGAAAATAAAGCAAGAATTTGAAAAATATTGTGCTTGTAAAGTACAGAAATAAGAATTCTACACTGAGACGTAAAGTAAATACATTATGTATTTTTAAACCTTGAAAAACTAATGTTTCCCTGAGCCTTAAACTTGCTTTATTTAGTTTGTGACTTTGCTTTGTGCTTTGTTTACCCTTATTTCCGTATCAACTCTCATCGGTAAGCATGGTAAGTATTTTCTAAATCGATTTAAAAGATGTATCGCATTGACAAGTTACCTAAGGGTCAAAAGGTAGACATGGATAGGAGACCAAGATTGCCCCTGCTGACTATTCCATTGACCCAGGTTGACATAATTCCCTGATAGCGAAATTCAGTTGTCAGTGGCTCTAATTGTTATTCTGTAATTACCCATAACCTAATGAAGTGATAATTTTCATTGATTTAACTTTTTCTGTGTCGTTACTTAGTAATGCAATCAACAAATTGATCAAGAAAGTTGTTGTAAGTATATAAAATAGTCATTATTTTCTTGCTAAGGTTGTAATTGAGTGTCAAATTGAATATTATCATTCAATCGAGAAAAAAAAAACATACTCCAGGTATGTTCTGAAAACAACGTGAAGGGCAGAAGTGCAGCAAAAACATTTGTTTTAATCTAAAAATACTAAGGACTTCAACTTTTGGGTATACAACAACCAAAAAAGAGAACAATACAAAACCGTAACAAACTGGTGAAGATTAGTCATCCAGTTGAGTTTCAAATATGATCAAAATAAATCAAATACTGGAAATAAAAACCTGATCAAAAAGTGTCCTGACGAAGTTTGGTGGTACCAAACGCAACGTAGCCGTAAGTGCTAGGCCCTATATTTTTATTTCCAGTATTTGATTTATTTTGATCATATTTGTACGTAATCGTACATGATAAATAGACGACAATTTGATGTTGGTCGATTTTGGTCATCGGTTTAACAGATATGTTTTAGACAACCGGCTGTAACTAGACTATAGTTTATTTATTTTGTTACTTGTTGCCAAGGAACATCGGCAAAGTCAAATCAAAAAGTACAAAAAAAATCACAATATGGCATGAGAAATGGATCAATTGACTCAAATGATATTGGGAAGCCCAATGTTGATCCCAACTTACCGACATAATATATAGTATGTTCATAATTTGACAACACGTTCAGGATTGCCTCATTTCGAATGCTTTACCGTTATTTTATACTTAATAAATGGTAATTAATCAAAATGAACTGTGTTTTGCAACACATTGTTGTAATATAGCAATATTAAGATCAATAGTCCGATAAATGAATGAATAAATGCTTGAAAAATAATAAATGTGAATAGTTGTTGAAATAATGAAAACGTAAATTACTAGATTTATTTGCATATGTATAAAAAATAGTTAAAAATTTAATTCGTTATAATTGCAATGCATGATCAACTATAATTATGATTCTGTTTTTCTTTCAGATTGTTTTATTTTATGGAATTAGATATTTAAAGTGTCCTTTTAATTGATGTCCGGTGACTTTTTTAAACCTTGAACAGGGTCCTTAATTCTTCCTAAAGAGTATAATTGATCAAGGTTTGTTAATTTTTCAAGGGATTTCTTCCAGCAGGTACTTTCCTGAGCCACAATAATGCTTATATAGTTTGTGACTTTGCTTTGTGCTTTGTTTACCCTTATTTCCGTATCAACTCTCATTTGTAAGTATTTTCTAAATCGATTTGAAAGATGTGTCGCATTGAGACAAGTTACCTAAGGGTCAAAAGGTAGACATGGATTGGAGACCAAGATTGCCCCTGCTGACTATTCCATTGACCCTGCTCTAAGTTGACATAATTTCTTGAAAGCGAAATTCTGTAAGTGTCTCTAATTATTATTCTGTAATTGCCCATAACCTAATGAAATGATAATTCACATTGCTTTTAAGTTTTTCCCCTGTATCGTTACTTACTAATGCAATCAAGAAGCTTGTTGTAAGTATATTAACAGTCATTAGTTTCTTGCTATGGTTGTAATTGAGTGTCAAAATTATATGCTCATTAAATTGAAATTAATGCATACTCAAGGTATGTTCTGAAAACCACTTAAAGGGGAGAAGTGCAGCAATTTTTTAAATCTAAAAATACTAAGGACTTTAACTTTGGGTATACGACAACCAATATAAGAGAAAATGCAAATATTTGCCTAATGTGCATATTAAATTGGCCTATATTTTTGATTTTCGGTGTCGGAATTCAAAATAGGAGGGGGGGGGGGTCTTATTTGGATGATTAATTTCGCAGATGATGCTGTTGAGGAAGCTTGAAATTGCGGTAATAATCCAACAAACTGTTTCTTTAAAGTTGAATAATAGGCCTATAAATTTTGAAGGACCACAAATGAAATATCAGAAATACTAATTAAGATGTTCTACTGATCGTTAGTCTGTTTTAGTAAAATGCTTAATAAACATAAACTTATTGTAATTTGTATTTTTTATGCCACAGGAGGTAATAATCGTATCAATCCATTGATTATGTATCAAAATACTCTAAATTATATTGTTCTGATACACTTTTTGTACAAATGGCAGTATTGGCTATGTTAAACTGCATCAGAAGAAATCATACTTCAATTCACATATTATGAAATAATGGAATAAGACAAGTTTGGGATTACTAATCCATTTGGTAAAATTGGTTGAAACGCCCCAAGTTATGCAGTAGCCTGATCTTTGAAGCCAAACAATAATAGTTATTCCAGACATCAAATATAGTTTGATGTTGGTCGATTTTGTCATCGTTTTAACAGATATGTTTCTAGACAGCCGGCTGTAACTAGACTATAATAGTTTATTTATTTTGTAGCTTGTTGCCAAGGAACATCGGCAAAGTCAAATCAAAATTACAAAAATTCATAATTATGGGATGAGAAATGGATCAATTGATTCAAATGATATAGGAAAGCCCAAGTTGATCACAATTTAACGACATAATATACAGACGTTCATCGACAACAAGTTCAGGATTGCCTTTTTTAGAATATGTTATTACCGTTAAGATAATTGATCAAAATGAAGAGCAAAATTTAGATCTGAACTCTGATAAATGAATGAATAAATGCTGGAAAAATATAGGCCTAGTTGTTGAAATAACGAATACGTAAAATTATTTGATTAATTTGCTCATATACAATGTATAAAAAATAGTTCAAATTAATTTCATTATAAATGCAATGTATGATCCTCATATGATTTTGTTTTTCTTTCCGATTGTTTTATTTATAAAATTAGACATGTAAGGATTCCTTTTAATTGGTTCCCGGTAACTTTTTAAACCTTGAACAGGGCCCTAATATGTGTTTCTTCCTCAAGAGCATGATACACATAGTTTTGTACCATTTTAAAAGGAATTTCTTCTAGCAGGATTTTCCTGAGCCAGAATAGTTTTTAACTTTGCTTATGTCATCGGTAAGTATTTATTAAATCGATTTGAAAGCTGTATCGCTTTGACACGTTACCTAAGGGTCAAAAGGTAGACATGGATAGGAGACCAAGATTGCCCCTGCTGACTATTCCATTGACCCTGGTCCAAGTTGACATAATTCCCTGAAAGCGAAATTCATAGGACTATTATAGTTGTTGTCAGTGTTTCGTATCATTATTCTGTAATTGCCCATAACATAATGAAGTGATAAATTTCATTGCATTTAAGGTTTTGTCTGTAGCGCTACTGTCAAGAATAAGTAAATCGTTATAAGTGAAATAACCATCGGTTTCTTGCCCAATTTGTAATTTCAGTGTCAAAATGAATTACTGAATACTCTCGTTAAATCGACATTAATATCTTCTGAAGATAGGGCCGCATAGGCTATATTTCAAAGGATTTAATCACAGAATCTGTGATTTAATCCACTTAAATGGGATATTGATAGTTGCTACAGTTTCAGTTGTCTCATAATATATAGTTTAAACGTTTTGTCAAACAATAAAGCAATAGACGAAATTTTTAAACTATGATGTCCATATTATCTGTAAGTGCTTCTAGTATTAATAGTTGTGTTTGATATATTGTTGTGTTTACTTCCATACTACGGCTTTGAATTTCACTATCCTGCACAACCTCCTTCAGCTTGTCTTTTTATGACTAATCTTGTTGACGATGATGGGAAGCTTTAGATTGTGGCAATACACCCAAGTAATTATTTCTTAGGCTGCAAACATAGTTCTTTTGAGATACCAAATATTTGGTGCAACAAGTCTTGTTATCTTAGAATCTGATATATAGTTCCAATGTATTTTTTATTAATAACAGAGGCTTGGTGATGAAAAATCAATACTACCACATTGAGAAGTATTTGGTAAAAATGTTTGGTGATTTACAACACCAATTATCCGTTATTGATTAGAAGATGCATTAGAACTATATTGCTAGATTATAAGATAACAAAGACTTGTCACACAACATATTTGGTAGCTCATAAAGAATAATTTGACCCTTAAACGTTAAATACTAGCCAAGTTCGAAAGTTTTGTAATGCATCTTGATTGACAGGTCTCTTTTGTGGATAAGACCAAAACGATACTTCTTTTGACATTAACGATTTTGTAAACTACTAACTGTAAACTAAAACCTTTGATATTAATAAAATATTTTACATCAGATAACAAGTACTGACTAAGGGACTAGAAAAGAATTGTAATAAATTTCGAAAAAAATACTATATATGTAGCTGAAGGACAATATTGACGATTGGTTGAGTAGTTTAGTTAAACTATAATAACATACTTGTAATGTAAT
>JXSR01S040358.1:146432-161381 GCA_000969725.1 Ophiothrix spiculata | reverse complement strand
TAATTTGTGTTATAGGTTTTATTACAAGAAGTAGTCTCACTCTTAATTTCACATACTGGTATAACCATGGACTGCATAAGTCATATAAATGCATGGGCTACCTCCTGGGTATAGTGGTGAATCCTTACATCCAGCTTGCAAAAGGTCATGTCATGTACACCAGAATGTTGCCAACTGTACTAAATGTGCTGCACTGAAGACAGAAAGTCACCAACAAAGAGCTTAATGGTAAACTACAATCTTCTGCAAATCTCGTTGGGACACTTGTGCCATTATTATTAAGCACCACGGTAGCAACTGAAATTTCATAGTGTGCGTAAGAAGGTATACTTGGTGTTACTAAAGTGGCTTTGACCCCCCCCCCCCCCAAATCAATGTTGATGCACACATGTCTACTAACTCAACATTGATCCAGGGGAGCGGGGATAAATGCTTAATATTACTATAAGTGTCCCAACAGTTTTGCAGAAGATTGTAGCTCTGAGAGGTAGGATCACCCAAGGAAGAACTAGACTAACTAGATTTGCTGACCACTGTCTCAGAAGCAAGAAGAAATAGAAAAGCTGATCCCTGATCCAGGGGCTGATCCACTACACTTGATCCAAAGCATGGAAGGTAATCACCATAGAGAACACTGAGCCTTGACATGTTTTGACAGAACAAAGCAAGATATAGGACTAGAAGGATCAAAGACTGAGGCTTCCATGGAAGACAGACAACACTGGAAGACCATCACAGTTAAACTTGACTACTTGAAAAAAGTAAGCAAGTATACCTAACTCAATGAAAAATTCTGCTACCAATTGAAGCTTCTTGCACTTACAGGTGATAGGAAAGCAAACTTTTCTAGCACTGTCATTACAAGTTTATTTGCTTGTCATTTGAACTACTTTTGTGTCGTTAACACTTTGCCCCTTGGTTACCTAAAACCTACCCCTCAATTAGAGCATAGATTAAATTTAGTATGATAAAAGCTGGGCCACAATGTCACTTCTGCTGTTATATCTCATATATTTCATTTTGATAAAGATGTAAGCTTAATCACAATTGGTGGGCTATTTTCAGTTCCTATTCCCTTCTACCATTTCTATCAATAAACAATTAACCACTTTCCAATCTCACAAATGCACATTAAATCATCCATCCTGCCAAGTACAAATAATGGGTTTTACTGACATTAGGTCCACACTGTCACATTGCATGTTCAACTTCCCTTTCCCATTTACATTCCAATATATTTCTTTCAAAAGCAACATTGAACTCCAAAGAGATTTCCTTTTTCCTGATTAGAAAAGTTGTGAAGACATTGACATCAAACATGGTATGTCTCGGCTGCCAAGAACATTTAATCCTCCCTTTCATTGTGCTTCACCCCTCCCTCCCTCATCTCATACATACACATCAGAAGAAATTTCCTCCTCTCCCCTCCTCTCTCTGGTATTAAAAGCTTTGCGTTGCAAAGACCAAAGTTTACAGTTCCACCTGTCACTCACTCGGCTTTCCAACTAAGCGCTCATGTTGGGCTATGTATTCCTACCCAATATATCATTGTTCTGCAGTTACACATATTATTGGTTTGGGAGCAGTAAGTTTGTGGGAGATCAGATATCATTGCCAAAAATATCTTTCCATGGCAAAAATTATGAAAGGTTTACATGCAATTTTTACATTTATGGGTAAAACTTTCCTTACGTGTCAAATGTTTTATAGACAAACTTTTACTTCTCTAAATTTACTTTACTAAGACAATCAGCTCCATTAGTTAGTAAGTTGAGAGGGAATGTATTCTTTTGTTGACCACGGAATTTCATCTACTCACTACCCATGGATGAGTAAGGAAATATTAGCAGTCAATCTATTTATGGCATGGAAGGTCCTAATTTTGAACCCTGTTAGCTCAAATGTTGAGTGTGTTTCATATATATTCCATTGACCAAGAAGCTAACTGTTGATTGTCTTGAGGAAACTTGTATGAAACTCAGAGAGCTGATTCAAGATGTAATGGTTTAAATGTGCGCTGATCAAGATTAAGTGCCCCTTGAGGTTGTCGCAGAACCTAAAATGCTTGGTGTGGAATGGAGCTTGATTTACCCACACTGTGATATCAGTGCACAATATGGAGGCATAGTGCTCTAAAAAGACCTATATTTTTAGTTTATTTTAAATAAGTCTTGATCTCCCTGAGGCTGAGTAGTCTAATTGATATGTCAAGCACGTTAATTTCTTTTTTGTTGCATATTTGTTTTCAATATTGATAAAAAAATCAAACCTTCACTACAAAATAGTTCATAAACTCTTTTAATAGCTTCCCATTAGTACTAGTCATCTTGTTTAGGCTTTCGATAAGAAAACCCAACTTTGGTACGAAAGCTTATTTTCAACTTGGCTTGGGCTCCAAGATGTTTTTATAATCAGTTTTTGAATGCACGAGGAAGACCTGAGTACCTGGAGAAAAACCTGCGGAAGCGAGCATGGACTGAAAACCAAATTCACATATAGCGCCGGGGCAGGAATCGAACTCGGGACCTCATTGGTGCAAAGTGAGGAAACTCCCACTCCCCCTAATAGTAGTTTAAGAATAACTCAATTTACGTAATAAATTCATACCTTCTGATATTATTCAGAAAATTTAGCTAAAAAAATAAAAGTCAAATTAAGACATTGCTAGCAACATACAAAATTCCAATTTATATCTTCAAGAAATAAAAAGAGAAAAAATAGTCGCACACAATTTGTACCTTGTTTAATTTGTCAGTGGTTATCTATATAAACGGTTTCCTATTACCAAATGTGACATTCCACCATTGATGACTCCCACACTGCGCACCCATCATCTATCATACCAATCAATGCCATACAGGCAGCAAAAGTTTTAATGACATATCTTCAAGCTAATCAAGTCTATAATGATAACCATTTATGAAACATCAATAATCTCCATTTGTCTTCACCAAATTGATGTACACTGAAAGAATAGCTCTTTTATCCTCGAGCTATTCCAAGTTTTGAAGCCAATTTCCGACGGCATCTCGACGAGTCCTCCCCTGGCTGTCAAACTCCCATAACTGAGCAGAGATGACAATACATACACACAGAAAATCCAATTGCGAGCCCTGAGGTAATGCTATCATTATGACAGTTTCCTCGTTTTAGATGATACAAGATAGAGTCACAAAAGCAGTTTTTACAATTTCAACAAGATGATGATGAGTTACTAACAACCTTGTTGCTATACCAAGGGACCTGCTATCTTGTTAGCTAGATCTCCTCCAGCAAACCCCTCATGAACTATTACAATCATAAGTTGAAATTGCCTTGAATAATGATTTGCAATCACTCACTTTTCTCATTTAAACCAAAATTGATAAATTATACTCTTGTTTCATATGTATTCAAAATATAAAGCACAACTGAGATTTTTATTTACTAGTTTGCTCTGGAGATTTTACAAATATGATTGCAAGAAGTTATATCTTGTACTTTTCTTTGAGTAAACATGACTGATCTTGTTAAATTTTAACATATTATAATAAACACTCTCATGCAATTTACTTCCAACTCGTTAATTACAATGATTTGGCTTAAAATTTCAGAATAGGTCCCAAGTTGTGTTATAATGTGCAGATAATGAGACAACCTGGAACATGTTCTGCAAATATTCCTAAAACCAAAATAAAAGTATAACAGTTGTGACCAACTCTGGGCATTGCACAATATTCCATCAAGATCCACACTAATATTGGACATTGTATGCCCCCTGAAGATGCAGAAAAGAAAAAAAGACCCTTATTGGTTTACCAGGGGGGGGGGGGTCAGAGAAGCAGCGAACATCAAGATTCATCAGAGCTTCCTCAACAGAGACGGTGGCCAACACTAGCTTCTAACGGTATACAACCATCTCCCAAAGGTGAGCATAATTTTATGTAGTGAGAAAGAAATAACTACTATATTATTCCTTAAAATAAGCCTCAAATCAAGTTTGCCATTGATAAAATTAAGGCATCCTTCTGATTTAACCAACTCCTGACATCTGGTTCTTGGAACATTTTGCAACAAGAACTTCATACAGATAAAAACCCTAATTTTTAAGCCCCTGTTTCTTCCAAAGTTGGTTGGTCCAACAATTCTAGAATTTATACATACAAAGAATGTAAAACATTTCTAACATAAAAAAGACCTGCAAATCCTGCATATGTGTAAAAGAACCTAACTATAATCAGCCTCTACACAATGTTTGTGCTACCAAACATTTGGCTGTGACGTCACCAAATAAATCTGATTGAATAAAAAGTTTAGTGGTAACAAACATTTGATGCAATGTTGATTTGATTTTGATTCAACATGTGCAATTAAGTGTGACGTTTAGTCTGTTTTTAACTCTGTGTTGGAAGTTATATTATTTGGAGTCAAATGTCAGTTTTACGTATATTTGATAGTGAAAATTTGTGTATAGGTCGAGTATAGTTTGGTCTTATCCGGGGCTGAACAGATGCTTCAGAATTCAAGAAGAATCAAGTCTATACTGTCAACTTCCATATATGTAGGTCACTTCACCCTTACAAAAACCCGTCCAGATGGTGTTAAATAATCAAGTTTCAACTTGTAAATTACTTTGATGAATTATTGTATTTGGTGGAAAACTTTTACACAACTTTTCAATGTTTTTCAGAAGACTAAATTCAAACCATGGGTATTACAAAAGAAATCATGCATCCACATGCCAAATTTTGATGCTGACAGCAGTTGTGGTATCTATATGATCAAATACCTACACAAGTTAAAATATGTCATTACTATTCTGGTTAACTATCTACCAGAGATAACATCATTTTACCCCAACAACTACCACCTAAGAGCAAAGACTTTGAAAGGCATCTATCATCAGTACCAAGAATTATTGTAATATCAGCTATCAGCAACATGGACACACTTTATTTGGAAAACTTGGGCTATCTTCATAAGATAGCACATAGTGGTTTGAACTATTCTTAAAATCATATAAATGTCCCATTTATGTAGCGCTTTTCCTAATCAAAGATTTGGTCAAAGCACTTAAATTTATTACATTACCAATATAATACAGTCAGCTGTCCAAATTGAAACATTCATTCACAACATGCAACCATACTGGCCCAAAGAGATGCATTTTCAATGATTTTATATTCCCTCCTCGACACTTTCTCAATTTTTTCCTTGTTCTTTTGCAATCTAGGGATGCCCTGCCTGAACATTGTAGGGAGTGAAGGAGAGGAGCAGTTTCTTCATGGCAACCTAAGAAGCCATTTTGTATAGACCCAAAACAGATTCATGATAGTAACGTCCTCAGCATTCCTAAGCAGTTCTGGGCATCAAATTTCCAATGACATTTTCCTATTAGATGTTTATGTTTCCTTTTTGTTTCCTTTATTCTCCCTTCTTTCTAGTAGATGGGTTGAAATTTTCTGATGTCAAGCTGGGGAGTGGGAGTCTGCCCCTTCCACCACCCTCACCACCCGGATTTTCTACACTACTATTAGTAAAATAAAGAAAGTCATCATTTTTTCCCTAATCAGATCCATGAAGGAATGCCACAAACCATGTGCCATTCATGTACAACAACAGTTGAAATAAAAACACAAAGTCAAAAGGTACTGATCAAAATCAATAACCCTTAATTAAACTTCTTTACCCTAGGTCCTATACCATTTATAGACATTTCAATTAACTTCAGATACACCCTTGCCCTCGCTGGGGGCACTACTATTGATGCAATGCTTTGAGATGACAAAACAAAAATCAAAAGGTTTATCAAAAGTTACAGCCTCACAGTGCTACCGTATGCATGATGAATACCTGTGCAATTTTGACTCTGATTGCTTGGTACAAGGCCGGCTTTAGCTATGGGTGCTTCTCTTTAGTTCTTTGTGTTTCTATATATGAAGATTGCATAAAGTATATAAAAAGATGGATAAGATGGCAGAAATCAATTGCTATTAAAAACACAGACTCCAAGGCAAAATTTGACAAGAATCACAGAAGAGATTTTGAAACTTAAGCTACAGCTAAGCTTGATTTCTGGTCAATAGGCAATTACAATGCTTCTGTGTCATGTTCGCTGTGGAAGTGACATGTCATAATGTATGCAAATCATTCTAACACATGCGATCTGGTTCCTAACAAACGTGGTGAACATTTTTAGGTATATGGGGAATAATTTCTATTTGAGATTTCGTACTCTTGAATCCAAACGAATCAAAAGTTAGCATTATCACGATAATCTGTTATATTAAAAAGTCTTATAATAGACCAGAAGGTAATTCCTGATACTACTTTTTCAGTTTATGAACAAAAAGCGAGTGAAAAGATGGTCTGATTTATGTATATACGCCTGTTGTGTCAATATGTATGATCAGTGGAACCACTATGGACATGATCTTTGTTTGGAACCAGATCGCGCATATTGGGCTTATTATCATAAATTATACAAGAAATTATGGAACTACTTCCACAGCGTATTAATACTTTTACATTGTAATATCTATCCTTTTCACAGATTCTTATATCCTGGGACAGATATGATGAACAAACTAGTGTGTGATATATACCCTGGTCACATAAGCTTGTGGCGAGGTTACGATATGTTTATGGCATCATTATGTTTATGGCATCATACTGGGTAGAATTCAGCGACACCGATCGGAAGCCGGTGTCCGGATGATGTATGTGCGGAGACTGGACAGTGTCCGTGAGCCATAGAGATGCCAAAAGCATGCCGCAAGAATACAATTCCGAGTTAAAACCTTGAGATTTGTATGCGATATATTCAGTTATGGTCCCATAACCACCGGCGTTCGACCAGTGTCCGCCTGGTTGTCGTAAGCATTCACCGGTGTCATACTGATGTCATACCAGCCGTTGCAATATTGCGGCTACCTTCTAATTACCAGACACTGATCTGCTTATGTGACCATAGCATTAGGAGCAGAAGGCCAGAGCAAATTTGTGGAACTTGAGACTAAAATCAGTTTTACGTTCAACAACAGGAGAGGATGTTAAACATGGGCTTATTCATTGTACACCTGTGTAGTACCATTACAGCAATATACTTCAAGAGTGATAAAACTTTGCTGCAGTATAATGTAAAAAATGCAGATAAAAGAAATAAAATTGTCATTATCGTCATGTTGCCTGATAACATTGGGATATCCACAACAGTGGGTCATACCTAAAATGACACTGCTGTATGCTACAGTTACAGACAGTTAAATGACACTTTATACGCAAGGAGTATTTTTTTTTTCATTTTTTAGTTCAAAAAACTCTGTCATAGAGGTAAGCAGCTAAACTAGCAATAAATCACATACATGATAAATATTCATCACAATGAAAGCAAAATATATAACACAAATTGAATCTTGTATCCTCAATTAAATCATCCATCCTAAGAGAATCACATCCTCACCTGATGACCCCAGACCAACAGGCTGCAGACTAGAGTGACCCAGCAAATAAGACACTGACCACTCTGAGCAGCTGGGTGACTGGGTATGGACAAAAACTGACCACTGAGATGAGTATAGTCACTGAAGCAGTACTGCTAAAGAGTATGCATGCTAAACTGACACTAGTCCAATGTATCTGATGGCCACCTCTGGACTGTCAATCATGGCTAGCAGCGTTTGAGCTAAAGGTCTATCTATATCATATAGAGTTTTGGAGGGGATGTTCTTCACCATCTGCACATGTGCATTTGCCATGATGGTACAATTTCTCTATCTGTCACAGAACCTATATCAGGCAGGCAAATGTGTTTTCAACAAAAGTTTACCGTTTGGATTTTTCTTTAGTTGGGTCAACTTCTGTTTCTTGGGTATATTGTATTTCCTTTTGGAAATCATTTACATAACAGAATCTATTATTGAAATCATTAAATTTCCTACAAAACAGATCTGCAGGTTGCATATGCAGAGAGTGACTACGCAGTGATAACAAAAATGCACTGTGCGTGAAAAAGGTAAGTCCTTCATACTACGCGAGGGGATACACTGTTTACTCCATGCATTTATTGCCTCCAGATTTTCATGATTTGTAGGAAATTTAATGACAATAATAATTGCTTTACAACTTGTATTGACTTAACATAAAAAAACACCTCATGATAAACGCGCAGGTTGAAAAAAAAACACCTTTCAATAAGTTAGCTTGAACATATATTACATAATTTTTCTAGTTTCCTAGCTAAAAAGAATACAATTTTAGAACTTAATTTCCACATGAATAATAGTAGATGTTCAAAATACACTGCCACATGATATATGATCATTTAAAGTCATAATTGACCTTGGGTTCAAAAATAAACTGGGTAAATTTATGACCTAGCCACCTTGTACCAGGTGGCATAGGACACGATAAATAGCATCCACTAGATTTAGGGACGAGGGATTTCTAAAACGCAAATTTAGGGTACGATTTACGTGTATTTCTATTAGGTCACGTGACTCACGTATTGAAGAAAATAATTACAAAGATCATATTTTTACCTTTCCTCAAAAAATTACAAAAGTGTTCTTATAGTAATCAACCCGGGGGGGTACTTACATTGACGGAAGGTACGGGTATGTGCCGCCCTCGAGACCCCCTTTTCAAGCCTCCTCTTCCGCTCCCCAAGATGCTCTTTTCAAGATGACTTCAGTTCCTAAGACCCCATTTTCAATGAAAATGACTCAAAAATGTCTTTTATTATGTTTTCAAGCTAATTTTGAGCGATTTTCAGCTCAAATAGTCGTATTTTTATGGGAAAAAGGCAGTTCCTGAGACCTCAATTCGGGAAAAAATCAGTTCCATAGACCCTCTTTTTGCCCAAAATCCGTTCTGCAAGACCCTATGTTTGATATCGCGGATCTCACATACCTACCATTTTTTTTTCGAGTACCCCCCCCGGGGTAATCAACATAATTATGTTATTCTAAATCTGCTGGGGTTCACGCGTGAACCCACTTTTTATATATGTTATCATATTTTTTTAACGATTACGAAAATAATTTTAGTGATCACCACGGAAGTTGTATTTTTCTACGAATCCCAAAGGCTACGATCATGACGATAACGTCAGGCAACCAGTAACAGTTACCACGGCCACCCTCCTCTGACTTATACATCTGCTACAACATGGTGGCGCTATTTAGAAAACCGCTGTTTTGGGAACAAAGTAAAATAGAAATATGACAAAAAAGTCGTAGGCAAAAAGTGGAAAAAATGACATGAAAGAAACTGACCTTTGGGGCAGTAGAAGCAGACTTGGATCAGACTGATGTTAACAGCAAAAGATCCTTGCACTGTTCACGATTTCACTGTCAATTATAGCTCAAAGCAAAAGGGTAAAAGGTGACTCTGTTTAGGTTAACCCCAGGGTTCAGGAGGGGGCAGCCTATTCCCCACCTGTGTAGGTGATATGTTGACTCTCAAATGTACTTTTCTCTCTGATAGCTGTTGCATCAAGTTATGTACCCTACTTGATTGTCTGGGATAGCCTTTCCAACTGGATGGTACTTCTAGGGTCTGAGGCAGGAGATGAGTTGTGCAAGTTTCATTTATGTTTAAAACTTGCCTGTTATAGGTTCCAAAAATAAGGAATTAAAAAACGATACAAAATCTCCCTGACATTTTTGAAACATACAGTCCATTTCTTTTCATTATATTTAGAGGAGTTATCTTTTTCAAGTGTTGTTAACTTGCCTTTATTGAATTTGTTGTGTTCAGCTTCTGGTAGAGTGATTTTAATGTAATTGCTTATCAGATTCACAAATATGCCAAAATTTACCAAAAATATGAATGTTATTAATGATGCAAATTAGTGAACGCTTTCCATTGCGAAGGCTGAAACTATGGCAAATATTTGGACTTAACTAAGGGTCCCGGTTACAATTGGATGTTAATTGATTTTTCTCTCAATTTAAGAGAAAACATTTTTTCCACATTGATATGCAACTTGTACAACCCAGCCAGAAATATGACACAATTTATCGCGTTTGAAATAGGACATTTTTCTGAACCCGTAAGTTCAAATTTGTTGTTTCACTGTACTTACAAGGAATTTTGCTTTACATGTTGTCATGGAATGCTCAATCATCACCAAAATCTAATCAGCAATTATCTATTTTCTGCCCTGATCTTCCGCAGAAAATCTTTCGTTTTATTCTTTCTTTGTCTTGCATTCCTTACGAAATCCTTCCAACATGGTGAAACTTGACTGATGCGACTACACAGCATCATCATACTTTATACAGGCAATTACGGCATTTGATGCGCTGGGATCAGACATTTGGCTTGATAGCAAAACAGTGCTCGGATAAAGCCAGTACAGACATGCCAACATGGCACGACATCCTATCTTGCATAAGTCAGTCTTATTTGTTCAATTTGATGTAAAAATCAATTACTTTGGAGTAAATACCTATTTCTAAAAACACGGGTGTACTATAAATAGTATGGTGTTGATGTTCACCCATACCATCATGATCTGATGTCTAGAAGAAAGACCCCAATGTTGAAGTTGACAAAAAAGGGCAAATTATTTGCAGAGAAGCAAGGAAGAAGCCTCGGGATGTTCACTCGTAGGTGGTCCGAAGAAGATCTCTAGTCTGTTTTAATTTAAAAGCTATCTATGACCCGGCCTCGTTGTTGAGTAAGCATACCCAACAAGCCATTTTGGTCACGACATATTCGCCGTGTCCGATTTCTCAAGTATGCCGGAAAACACGCTGCAAACAGTCGCGTACATGGATTAGAGGTCTCTGCGATGAGTGACCTGATCTTTTATCACAGTGCTCCATTTGCTCCGTGAGTAGACCATGATTTATGCGATGCTTTCAAAATGCCAGTGCGAATGGCATTACATGACAGCATGGTTAAAGTCTGAATACCAACCGATCAAGCCCTTCGGCATTATTCTTGCCATTGGTGGCGTGATAGCAAATAACCTAACAATCATTGGAAAAACAAGAACTGACATGCACTTTATATTTATCCCAAATGCCCCTAGATTTCACACTACCATGACCATGCCTCACCTCGACAATAAGACCAATAGGTGAAATACAGCATAGCTGCGATTTGGAGCAAATCGTACAGCTGCTAAACGATGACAAATTTCACTGCAAGATAAAATGAAAAAAATGACTGCATTATCTCACGCTGTAGCTTCATAATAAACACCTCAAATATATAACGATGAGTTATTTGCTCTATGGTGAGGCCTGATAATCAAAACAAAGCAAAACAAAAAAAGAAGCCCTAGGTCTCCTGCAATCTGAATATTGCCTCTTGGCATTACAGCAAAAATGAATTGTACAGATGTCATGTAATTTGGCCTAGATCAGTTTGCTATGGGTGTTTGATCTTAGCAAAACTATAGGGCGCGCCGAACCAAAGCTCTCTTTGAAGTTGCATTCCCATTCCGATCCTGGCTAATAAAGAACATAGGCAAAGTTCATCAAGTGGAATAAATGTTAACAAGTCATTCATTTATTCATGAGCACATTTACATCTGTTGTTGAAATATCAGTTTATAATATCATGTCAGTATTAACCTGTTCATATCATGAGGTCTGTCCTGGGGTCTGTCCCCCAGCTGGTGGTCTAACCATTACTATCAAGACTCAATTTACACTAGTCCTATCTTGTCCTACTTAACAATTTCAACTATTCATTCATTTGCAATCTTAATCATTGATATTACATGGAACTCTGCTTGGCCTGATATCCTAAAGCAAACCTATGAAAAATTCTGGGAAGGTAACTGCTGTGGTTGTATGAAACGCTGGCATTGTCCTAACCATCTATCATCACCAACCTCTGTCCATTGACCAATTGACCAGTACTGAACTTGAGACTTAGAAGTGCAAAGGGCTAGTGATAATCAGTGGCCCCTATTCATAGTCACTCCTCCCTGTTTGTGGCCCCTTCCCGTCTGCATTTTCCCTTTCAATCTACCTAGCTGTCAACACCTTAGTTCGTAGATGGGCATTGCTGATGGCGCATACAAACACCCAACGGCCCAGGATTAACCAAATGGGGAGTACCAAATGAATTGACGAAAGGGTGTCAAATATCTCGCTTTGGCTTGCTAGTGCCACTTTGTCGCTATTTCATTCTTTGATTTTTCAACAATTGGAATAGACAAGAAGACACATGATACAAACAAAAATCACTCTTTGCTAGGTGGCCATCTTGAAAATCAACCCATAAAGCTTATTTGACTAAAATATTAGAAAGCTCCAAGATTGGTTTCAACATAAAAACACAATCACCTCTCTCACACATTTCCATTATCAATGGTGTGCATTAAGGAACATAGGGTCTGCTAAGTTAATCTTTTATTGATAAGCTGTAGTGCTCTGGCCTAATTTTGAGACAAATTCAGCAGTCAGACGTGTGGTTAAGCTTACCCAAAACCTGCTGATATACACTTTGACACAGTTGCTATCTACTGTTGAAAGCATGCAACATCCACTCAATAAGAGAATCAAGTCTCTCATCGTGGCAACTCGGTTTGCTCATTAGATAGGAGACTTATGAACTGATTTGAACCACAGCTTCCAAATGTAAGCAATGGTTAGATAGAAGTAGGTCGATTAATAACATAAGCAAACTAAACCAATTACTTGCTATGTGAGTCTCAACTCACAGAAGAGCATATTTTGCTTGCAAAATCAATTACATAATATTTAGGATACAGTTTTCATGTTTTTCCAATATATTTGGCAAAAATGTACTAATGATCATGGCTAAATTTGTGGAAATTATAAGGTTATAAGCTTACATGCCAATTTTTAAATATTTTTCAAATTTGGAACTGAATTCATCGGCAAGCATTATGACTAAATGGTGAAGTAAAAACCATAAACCATAAACCATTTGTTCCTAAGTATCATAATCTTTAATAAGAGTTCTTTCACCTCTCTAATTTTAGTCTACCCTTATTCCTCAAGTTCAAAATTTTCCTAATTTAAAGTTCAATTGAATGTTAAATTACCATGACATACTTGTACATATTGTTTAATTCAAAATTTATGACAGCACTAAATCTCATCTTTATCTACAAGAATCACACCATGAAACTAACCCAGAACCTGCAAAACGCTTTAAAGAGAAAATTCCAGGGCTGTCACAAAGCATTGTATTGACCCATGTTGTCGTTATCTACACACAATTTCTTTCTCTAGTACCTTTTTAACCTGGGGGTTAATCAGCCTACCAGCCAGATATAATGAACAAAAAGTACTTCCAAAAGTCAAATGGTTTTTGAGGAGAAATGTGTGTGTGGGAAATCTGTTTAAATGTTGATGACATGCAGAGGTGCTGGGATGGTCTATAGTTGATGATCTTTGCACCAGTGATCCCACGTTGAATATTCAAGAGATATGAATTAACAAAATCGTCCTATTTTATATTTTCGCAAAGGAAACCCAACTGGGTACTTGGTACCAAGTAAGCTAAAGGAAGCTTATCTTCAACTGGGCTCCAAGATGTTTTTAAATTCAGTTTTTGAATGCAGGAGGAAGACCGGAGGATCCGGAGAGCATGGACTGAAAACCAAATGCGCATATAGCACCCGGCTAGGAATCGAAAGCTAATGAATGAACAAGACTAGATAGGCGTAAAACTTTGACTGCTCTTCATTTTGTCTTCATTAGCAGTCAAGACTCGGGAAGGCTAACACAACCATTAGTGAATGATATTTGATCAGAAAGGACCAATAATAAGCATTTTTCTTAACAGTCTTTACCTTCAATCAATAAAACACTTACTCATTGCATAATTTACCCCATATGAGTACCAAACACCCTTAAAGACCAGCATTTTTTCACAATATTAATTGTTCCAATAAACTTTAAACATAAACTTTGAAATTCAAAACACCGTTTCTAATTAGTGATCAACAGCACTGCAACATCATGCGCGCATGGTCAATGAAAAAATGGTTCATCTGTAGAGATATGGAATTAATATATTGCCTGAAACCCTACTTAAAGGGACTAGCCTAGATTCCACTTAGAATTAAAAACTTATGGAAATGCTCTAAATACAGCTTACAAGTGTAGTAATATCCAAAAAAGTACAAAAATTTACACAGAAATGGACCAAATAACTAAGTTGTAATATATCATTCTTTGATGGTGGTGACATGTGACTATCTTGTGTTTTCTGAATCCTAAATTTGTACCTCGGATCTGAATTTACCAGATAAAAAATCAAACAAAGCTCTGAGAAATAATTTAATACATATTAAAAGAGAAACAATTTCATCAAAAATAATTAGTTTACCCATCACATGTGCAGAAACAAAATCTTTTTAAATTTTGAAACTAGTAACACTGTTTTCACATCTTAAAGCAGTTAAAGAATTGCTATTTTCTCCAATATTCCTCAAAATCATAGAAAACTACTTGGTAGGTTGTATTACTATAAACATGTTCTACCGATTCATGTAAAAAAATATGCAGGTAAAAAATTAGTGGGAAGAATGTGGGCCAGTCTCTTTTAATAAGGTTTCTAGTTCAATTCTTCATCTATCTTCTTCTGAAGACGCCTAAAAACTGACTATACAAAGCAGAACCTTGGCCATGGCTCTTTGGTTAAGTTGTTAAATAATAAGGCCCAACAAGCCAGTGCTTCAAAATGAATTTTTACTACACGTTAAAGCAATACTAATAAAATAACTTGAATGTAGCTCTTTCTGATTTTGTCATATTTTTGATTCGGCAACATTTCATTTCACTTTGGTGTGAAAAAATACCTAATATGTTTACAAGCATGAGTGATTCTGACTTTATGGATGAATTTTAGCAAAATCTGTTCCGTCAAGAATGTTGTGAAATGATAGGACGATAAATGTGCTATATATATTTGTGTTTTTGCGTGGGTAAATATAAAGGTTTATATAGAGCCAACTCATCAGTTCAGGAGATA
>JXSR01S040358.1:127929-138208 GCA_000969725.1 Ophiothrix spiculata | reverse complement strand
TGAACAATTTTTTTTGATTCACATGGTATAAAACCTAATAACTATACAATACATACAAATACAAATTCTTACAACTACACATACAAAATCATGCACAACAGAGGAGCAAACATTATAAAGTCGGGTAATTTCACATGCAGTCACTCATAATAGTCCTTAAAAAAAGTAGGCTTGAGAGTACTTTTAAACAGACTTACAATCAGAGATGGATCAGCAATCCTGATCATTGATGGCAGATTGTTCCAGAGTTTGGTCCAGAAATAGCAAATGCTCTTTGTCTGTAGAAATTTGTTCTTGGACATTGCGAAGGAAATCCAAAAAAGACTTGAGATGAGGATCTGAATATGGGCCCAGTTCTCAAGCTCCAAATCCTAGACGTGTTTTCAAAGCATAATTTTTCCTGAAAATCAATTTTCAATTTTGGTGCAGGACTTGAGGCCTGACCATACGTTAAACACCTATTTGCAGTTGCAAACCTATACCAAATTTAAAAAAAAAATATGTATCACGGGATGACCACTTTGTTGAACCTTACTCTGGCTATTAGAATTCATAAACTACGGCATTTAATTATTTTATTTATCTATTCATTTATTATAAGCAATTTAGTGATGTTTACAACTAAGACTATGGTCACAATACATCGTACGAGCAGTTACGAGCAGTGTTTAGTCGTCTAGGAGGACCACGGGTAGCGAGCGATGCCCTCGCTGCTCACTTAGCTCTGTGCCAGTGATCCTACTAGACAGACTGCTCGTAAGATGTATTGTGACCATAGTCTTACATGAGTATATTACAATCACCACTAGTTCATCCTATAACTTTTAAGTAATAATAGTGAAGTCATACAATCTACAATATGAATAATGAAGTTTTGTTGAATATGGGCTGTCTGAGGTTTGGAATCAGTTGATTTGAAGGGTCTTATCCTTGTCATGAATGAGAGAGTTCCAAATAAAACAAGCACTTGTTGTTTGATAACATATAACGAATATTTGAAACTTGCATATGCAATTCAATTTTGTCCGTCATGGGCTGTCAATATTGTGACTTCCAAACTCTACAGATTTATATACAGAAGGATGAAAAATGTATGGCCATTATGACAACTCAATTGATTTTGTTTATTAATGATTAATTCTTAGGTGTCTTGTCTTCTTTGAATTGTTTTTGCTTCTACTTCAATTTATTCATATTCTTTTCTATTCATTGTCTACCTCATATATATCCTGTTTGCTCACAATCTTTTTATTTATTTCCATTATTCATTCTGTCTCTCATCCTCTTCTTCACTTCTATTCAATCTTCTAATACCTTCAACCTCCTTTCAAGCAGAGGGGATACTTACAGGGGACTTTAAGAAGGGAACAATTTCACTTAACGTCTTTAAGCATAATTTTAGTGTAAAATATCAACAAATTTGCATGTTTTACATATTTCAAGATTCATTAAAAATTTTTAGTTAAAAATAATAAATTTGCGTAATAAATATTTGTAAACTTCATACACATTACAAAATCGTCATCATTTTTGTCCAGATTTACAAAATTACCCCAAGAATCTTTGCCCCTTGTTTGCTCCCCCAACCCCAACCCCCCCAAAAAAATGTATGCTAGCACTTCTTCAAGCCTTATTATTATGTATCCATATAACAAACGTCACACAGCTGCAACCATTCTGCCTATTATACTTCTTCCTCGTAGACTGTTTAAACTTCTTTTTCTATCCCTTTTTCATAATCTCTTTCATTATCTTCTATCTTTTCATGCACTTTCTTTCTCTTTCTAAAACCATTTGACAACAAGATCTCAGCAGCAATTGCTCCAATCGCCAAGGGAATGCTGACTCCTCCACCCACCCCATCCTTGATGCACTTGTAGGTTTCTCCCACATCAAAAGTTATAACTCAAGTTGAACACATCCTATCCAAATTGCATGCCATAACTTAATCTGAGTGAAATAATATCACTTTGCACCAGGCTCATGATTTTATAATGAGCAATATACTTGTAGCTGTTTGTCAAACTTATGAATTTCATGCAGAATTGTAAATTCCATTAAGCTTTCGAAACAAACAGAAACAACATATAGATGAGAATTGTGTATATTAATTTGATTTCCTGCGCTTAGGAGAGTAGGGCATTGTAAGGAGGGAACAACCTGTATTAAGGTGAAGACAGGTGGGAGGTAATATACCTTTTCAAAAATTCGGAAATCTCCGGAACATCAATCAAATTGCCATTTTTTCAACCACTCACGTACATGCTCATTAGTATGCTGGATTTTGTCAACAATATTTTCCAAAATGCTCTTGCATTTTCAGTGCAATAAAAGTGAAAACTAAATATAACCAGACCCATATATTGATAGATGCACTAATTCTGAACAATTTTTGGCTGGTGGTACCAAATACTCACTGACACAAAGAGTGAAATTTCCATTTGAAATCGGCTGATTAAGCTTAAGATTTCAAGTCACATTAGGGGATCACACTAATAGTGATTCGTTATTGCTAACCCTTATTACAATTTCGAATTCGTATGCAGTCAGTTAATGTGAACGTGGACGTAACATTCTGGGTATTATGTTAATGAGTCACTTTTTCTGTTGACAATTGCCGGAAAGTATAAAATCGGCTTTGGGAATTCTCGGAAAGTAATGTTTTGAAAAGGTCTATAGATGCTATCTGATGTTGCAAAAATAGACATGTTTGGAGCAGCGAGTTAACGCAGACGTACTCCCCTCACTTTGCACCAACGGGTTCTATTCTCAGTCCTGGCGCTGTATTTGCATTAAGTTTTCAGACCATGTTTACTTCTGCAAATTCTTCTC
This sequence comes from Ophiothrix spiculata, assembly GCA_000969725.1. Taxonomy (NCBI): domain Eukaryota; kingdom Metazoa; phylum Echinodermata; class Ophiuroidea; order Amphilepidida; family Ophiotrichidae; genus Ophiothrix; species Ophiothrix spiculata. The sequence continues at coordinate 135,376 of JXSR01S040358.1, read as the reverse complement.
CAGGTCCTCCAGTTTTCCTCCTATACATAAAACTGTCACTTGATAATAATTCTATCAGTGTCTGTCCCAAAATATTACACTCTTGAGTACTGATAGAATATATTCTGAAAATTAAAAGCACTGACTATAAATATATATCACTTGGTGAATTTGATTTGTTTCTTCACCAAGGCGCTGAACAGCAGTACAATTTTGGCACTGTTGGTTTAAAAGATTTTTCAAGGGCATTCCATCCTATAAACGCCACACATAATAATTGACTTGGATGAGCAGCTATCAATTATACCATGGGTTTGTGATTTTTTTGTATAAAAGACTGTAGTATGTTAAATTTATTGGCACTCTTTTCTTTTTTAACTTAGTATTAATGCTAGAGTACCACAGGGAACTAAACTTGGTCTCCTTTGATTTAATATAATTTTTGGGCACAACTGCCTTTCAATGATATTTTGACTCAAATTTATAGAAACAATGACCCTTAAAGAAGAGTGTTGAGGTACTCTAGTGCGTTGTACCCTGGAAGCGGAAAAACAATAAGAAATGATCATCTTGGTCCATACATCATCATAGGCCATATTAGACATTTTGCCCACTGATCTTCATAGCTGCCATTGCTTAACAAGGATTCTCATTGGAAATGGGCACTGGCCATGATAGTGGCAGTTGCCGCATGGTCTAATTATATCTTGACCAATCAGAGATATTTAAGTATAGAGCAACCTGAAGTTCCTGCATGTAGTCCCATGACTGCTCATTTTTGAACAATTTAGGACTACCTGCTCCATTTAGGGTTAGTGGTCACCATACACCATAGTTTTCTTATGGTTAGCCTTGGCTGGTTGCCTCAAGCTCATTTTATTGAAATATGTTACTGGGATATGTTATTTTATTTAGCCTGTTTCTACTCAAATGTAAAATATAAATCAATCATGTTTACCGTGTAAGAAAACCGTGTTGCACTTACACCGCTCTGTTTATACATACGACAGAATCTGATTATTTTTGGTTTCACTTAATGAAATACTGTGAACACCGGATGTACGGAAAGTACAGGTTGATTGACCTTTTGCGCGGCAATGCATTGTGATAATCAGATTCTCATAACCTGTACCGTTTCTACTGGATTGCGATACATTATTTAAACGGCAATAACCACCTCCAGTGGTGGGTACAATACATGGGTAATTGTCTTACACGGATTTTGAATAAACCCATTATTTTGTTTTACTACTGGATGACTTACCCGGGTTTCTTAAACTTAATCGGCATTACCCGGGTAAGCATACTTGAGTAGAAACAGGCTAATTGATAGGTTGACAAGAAAAACACCTACGTCAATATCAATAAATTTGACTTTATTTTGCCAATCTCTGTCCTACACAAATTCTGTCAAGCAAAAGTGGACCTAGCTCTGCCTGATTTGGCAATTACTAAAATCAAAATTTGTCAGAGCTTGTTGATAATGAAATCCATATACAACCCTTCAATATTTAAGTTTAGAAGAATCTTTTGTAGTACTTTTCAAAGTGTGTTTGTGTAACTCGGCATAATACATGAGTTACCATGCAATAACATCATGCCCCAAAGGTCTGAATCACGTTATGTATATCCCGACTTAGTCAGAAGAATCAGTGCAACTTTTACCCCCCAGAATCAATCCCATTTTATGCATATTTCTCCTCATTTTCAGGGTCATGCTTTTTTCATTTCATTCCCAGATTATATTAATGCTGATGAAATAATCATAATTCAATCATCAATCTGATCCATCATTCATGTTGCCCCTTGGTACATCTGTGAAGTGTTGCTAGTACCTTGAATTTAGGGCCCAATTGGGATGTTGGCAACTTACTTTTTTGACTGATTTTCAATTTTAAAAAAGGGAGCGCTTTTGATGAGCAGAAGTTGATTTAATGCCACACTGCCTTCACAAAAAAGCCTCTGGAGGGATATGCCAAATTTAGAAGTTTATATTTACTGTTTTTTCTGCCAACCCTCAAAGTTAAATTGACCTGGGTGCAAAAAATCTCACTCATGTACATACAGATAGTGCAAGACTTACCAGACACAAATTATGCACATGTTTAGGTATTTAAGATAATAATAATTACTAATGGTGACATACCAAAAACAAGCTTCTCGTTTACTTACTATACAAAATGGTTTCCAAACACCAGCTGAGAAACTCAAGAATGAAGCAACTAGCTGCTTCAACGCTGCTTTTTAAAAAAAAACTATTGTGGTATGTTCTAACATATAATGAAGAAAAGGTACATCTATAAAGGTTACTTTTTAGGTGCAGGACATCAAAGTTTTTGAAGGTATTACAAACTACATCAATGCTCTAGAAAGGTGAATGAAGTTTTTTTTAGAATCAGACACATATGAAAGGGGCAAATCATGATCCACTTTTCACCCTCAAGGTCACCTCTATCAAAATCGAGTTTTTAGCTTATATAATAATAATAATAATATCCGGCATTCATATGCGCTATTCACCGAAGTACCATAGCGCTTGACATTATTACGCTGTTATTAGGAAATCGTCACAATCATTTCACTTCAACTAGATCGCAATCTTAAGACGCAGACCTATCGGAGTTTAGATTGTAATATTCCCCTAACAGCTCCCCAATGCACTTGGGTCGACAAAGCAATCAAGATTAAATGTCTTGCCCAAGGACATTACCCGTTGGCCGAAGCCGGGCTGGAACTCGCGACCTCACGATTCAGAGTCCTATATATGAATCCTCAACTGGTATATGTTACAATCCCCAAACCATTCTTTCATATGTGCATGCATTTTTGAGAAAAGTGAGAAAATGTGTCATTTTCTAATTATTGTCTGGGACCGGACAGTAATTACAACACAGTAGCCTACGGGGATTTTCAAAATGCTGAAAAGCTTGTAACTTGGAAAAGAATGGTCGGAATTTTCAATATATTTATAGTGTACTCTTCTTTTTATTTAGCTAGAAAAGAGGTGAGGTTTTTGTCACATCAAAATCATGAATTGCACCTTTAAAGCATGCCTTAATTCTAACTTGCATAATCTATAAAAGATCAAAATCACCAAACACACTCCACTTCCATACTTTTGAGGTCCACATTTAGGCAAGGGCTGTCAAAAGTTTAAGTTTGTTAGAAACAGAGGTGTCCTAGGCCAGTCTAAAGTACGCTTTGAGGCCGCATATGCGTGTATTAGTGCGCCTTTTCAAAATCCCTTATTATATTATTATAGTGATAATAACCTAATAATATCCATAGGCCTAAATGTTAGTCATACCAACTTATTATCCTAATTTAGTTCCTAATAAAATAATGTTAATTTTGAGAACTTCAAACTTTTCTAACATCATCCAGAAACATAATTGCTGCACATCAGGTAAATAAAACTGGCTCAAAATTTGAGTTTTTGAAAAAAATTGAACTTTTTGTCGACAAAAACAAGAAATGAGGTCAATTATGTCATATTGAAACAAATATCATATCTACAAATAAAAATGGGGCAATTATGACAGTTATGTGAAAAATATTTGTGACTGTTTCACTAAAACCTGATTAAAAAATAATGCAATGTTTTATATGAATTACTTAAGTCGTTGCGAGGCTTTCAACCTTGATCATATAGGATCAGCGGCTTGGATTATCTTCTGTGTTAAGATTAGAGACTTTGGATACGTTAACTCGGCAGATTTCTACTTGATGTAAACTACTTTACTTTGCTTATCTTAACTTGAGGGCAGAATAATTAAACTTCCAGTCAAGTGTGCATGTTACTTCTTGTCTTGTAAATGTTGAGATGAGCTAACAGTATCATAAAAGGTGATTTTGGTTAAAATTCTATCCTTGGAAGTTATCAAAAAGTTATTCCTATCAGGTAATTTTTTCTCTTTTTTTGTGAGCATCAAAACAAAGTTTAGCGTTTGTTTAAAAGCCCAATGTAGGGTACTCACACATTTTTTGGCAGTGGGTACAAATTTTACCACATAGGAACATTGGAACTAAATATTTGATGAAAAGTTTTGAAACTATTTTTTTAATCAAGGTCAAATTAATTTCCATAAAAATAATACCTAACAAAAACTTGGACAAAAAAGCTTAAAAATGCACTGTATGAAATGACAATATAAGAGGGTCATGGTGGAAGAGTTGGCTTTAAAATTGGATCTTGGCTTAGCAACAAACCAGCACCCATGGTTTCTAATTTTAATTATTACAATTTTTAAAATTTGTCAAGGAGCCCAGTCTGACTACTTTTTTCTCATATTTTTATCATTACCCATGTGAAATTTTACAGCTGAATCATGTCTCGTTTCAGCGATCATCTAAAATATATTATGGTAGAAAAGAAGTATATACACAGGGAAGTATTCACCAGTGAAGTAATTACGTAACTCCTGACATGGATCACATCCACTTCTTAGCAATTGTACACCCCATTGACTTTACGTGGAGATTATTTCCGTCGTGGTTTAGAACTCCAAAGTGTGAATCAGTTGACATTGACATTAGGTAATTCGTAACACTCTGCTGGTGAATGGCAAACTGTCAAATACAAAAATTACGAATAAAATAAAAACAGATGAGATGATTCAACCAAAATTTGAAATTGAAACATCTTATGGGGTGATCTTTCAAATGATAATGAAAACTAAATTTTGAAAAATTGGACTATGTAAGTTTTAAAGCTTCTACTAATACCTGTTTATTTATTAAAAGCAGCCCCCATGATGAACAAGTTGAGTATCCAGAGGGGCCACTGCCATTACCATGCATGTTTACAAAAACAACTAAAAGGGTAGTTTTTATGAAAGGGCGATGTACTCTAGTAGTACATTTTAAGGGTATCAAAATTGCAAAAATATGGAATTAGGGTACAGTTTACCAGGAGTTTACAATAGCTTGGTGTGTGTAAAGGGTATGAAAAACAATTCTTTTCTAAAAACATAATTTTCAATCAAAAAGAACAATTAGCTGACAACTTAAATTAGGTTATTGATTTTATGAGCGAATGTGTTACTAAAAGGGCAATATATAGCTAAGACAAGAACATCTTCTGGAAAACATTAACGAAAGTTTAAAATGGTATGTTTGCAGACTTGATTCAAATATAATTGTTTTGGGCACCAGTGGGGAAAACATGACCAAATACTTGTTTGGGGTATTATATGAACGAAGGATATCTACTTGTTTAGGATTCCTTTTGAAAGGCTATGATACATGAGCATGGTGTCCACCTCACAATGACAGTACCCCCCCCCCCCTGGACTGAGTAGGGGAAATCACTCTCTCTCAGGCTAAATCTAATTAACATAACATTTCCAAGTATCAAATTGTCATATATAAAACCACTTCATCGGTCATTTTGGAGTGTTCTTAAAAACAAAACACAACAAAAAAGTTCAATATCTCCCCAACTTGAATTGCAAATAGGCACTCCATTCTGCTCTTAATTATTATGCAGTGGTTATGTTTATGATGATATTTGTCATTTTAAGAGGGTCCAAGCTGTCTGTTATTTTTACTACGAGCATGTCTGTTTTCTATGCTAAATGAGGTTTATATTATTTTGTTTTGATTTTTATATTTTGTGGAATATTCATTTTTTAGCAGTTTGGTAAGCACTGGAAGTGCCCTGTCCTTTACTCTCTCTCTACTGTCCAACAACAGCAAGCTGGACTGAGCTTGCCCTGTCAGCAACAACGTGCTTGCCAAAAGAGCATACATCACTCTTAGGAAAGATCAGAAAATATTACAAGTTCTAGAGTTTGGTGAATTAAATCCATTTTACTAGTGTTTACTTGAGGCCTATACTTTCTTTTTCTTCATTGGGCCTATATCATTTTTCTCCCTGCATCAAGTCGGCTGACTTTGCTTTTTAATCCTGGTAGCTTTCGATTCAAGTTGTTATCATGCCTTGAAAAAGGATTTTTTGGGAGAGGAAGAGGACTGTGAAGAGGATCACTTTTTTGCAAGCCGGTAGGATATGAAGCAGCCTCCAACCACAAAACAGCAGAGGTTGTGTCTATGAGGTGTATGGTGGGTCCCTCAGATGTAACTTGTTGAAAAATTCAAAAAGTTCAGTTAAATAAGTGTCATTTCCTTGACCTGTTTTACCAAATGAATACGCCAGTACAAGAAAACCTCAACTCCAATAGCTCCCTTCTGTTAAGTTCTGTAAAATATTAATGCATATATTTGAGTTCCACTTCGGTACTGACAAACCTCGGATAATCAATTTTGCCATCATATTCCAGCCCATGCAGGTTCGAGTTCCACCTCAGTACTGACAAACCCCAGATAACCAATTTTGTCATCATATTCCAGCCCAGGTTCAAGTTCCACTTTAGTCACATGAAATTGTGAACAATATTGATTAAGCGTCCTGTGTTGTTGCCTGTTGCATGAGTCCACACATCAGATCTAAACAAACAAACTCATAATATAGATGAATACATTTCAATAAAATGAATAAATATACATAATTATTCATAAAAATGCATAAAAAACTGAAATACTCAGTGACAAGGTCATTTAATTCCTAAGGATTTGTTTTGATTACATTGATTTCTTTCAAATTCAGAAACTTTAAAGCACTTAGTTGTCAGCTAAAAGTCAAGTATTTGTAGGGATTGCAAATATCAAACATAATACACATTACTGGACACTTGTGTCGGAGTAGAACTTGCATAAATAAACACATTTACATTTAGATTTAAGCTTTATAAACTATTAGTAAATCAAAAGGTTGTGAAAAAGCATCAACACAACTCACCAAACATGTTTTTAGTCTGAACGTTTTCTTTTGAGAGTCAAGGCAGCCATATTTTTCTAAAACGTGAGGAAGGAGTAGCAATGGCGTAAACAGGCTTTCAATATTGGTGGTGCATACTTTTGGTTAGTTTCAACTGAAAATGGATTTATGAGACATAACACCTTTATTTTTCCAACATAGTTTTTAAAAAATGAAAAGCAAAAAAATGTTTCTAATCATTTACTTGTGTATCATGTCCATTTCTCTTCAATTGAAACTAAACAACTAAAATCAGCATCACAATTCTTCAGACGATGTAAATAAACATCCAGAGTGCAGGGCCAATTGTTTACAAATGTGATCGGTACACTGCAATTTGTGATCGTGTGATCGATTTTGTCCCAGGAATTTTGCAAGAGACATCTGAGTTATTGTAGCAACGAAATATTTAGGCCCCTATAAGTTTACTTACATCTATGTTGGTGGTGGACAAACTAAATATTGGTGATGCTTATGTACTAAGTGCACCACCCTTGTTACACCACTGAGGAGTATCAAGAGCAGAGAGGGAATCCAAAATGAATCTTGTGCGCACAGTTGCACAAGGTGCACACAATGTGTATGATATGTAGGGAAAATATTCTTCAGTACAGTGCCAACTAATCGAGGACCATACATTAATCACCTAAG
>JXSR01S040358.1:104770-115733 GCA_000969725.1 Ophiothrix spiculata | reverse complement strand
AGCTTAGCCGGCCGCTAGCTACCAGTTCTAAAAAAAGTTCAGCAATAAATGTTCTCTCGCGACTTGTGAACTTCCTCCTTACAAACCACATTATAAATGAAAACGACCGAATACATGCACTGCCTTTGCCGATTTGAACTTCGCGCCCAATAAATTCTTTTAATCATTATGTACACCATACTTTTGATATTGTGATGCATGTATACATGCCAATAGTACTCTCCGTCAATGATATGCACCCTTAATATGATGATGACAAGCATCAACGTCATAAAGAAATAAAAATCATGCTGATTGTAGACCTAATTATGATTCTCGTGAACATAAAAGTATTGCCGTGGACAAAGTGGAATTCGGTGTTTTTTGCGCGAATGTCAATAACTTTGCAATGCAACCTTTGTTTGACGTGAAATTGTCACCATACACGGACAAGATACCATAGTTTATGAATATATAAACATTATTCTCAAGTTATTTTCCAATTTCAAGATACGTGACGTGTGACATTTAACTTCAATTACGCTTTCATTGGTCCACCCTGTATACATATACAACTGGTCATGCTACACATGGTTCGAAATTTCTTTGTCCAAGAATTGTTCATTTTGAATTGTTCAAAGCCTTATAGTCAATCGGGTAAAATGTTAGAAATTATTTTAAATTGCCATTGCCAAAAAAACTTTTAACATTCAGCCTTAATCTATACCTGCGCAAATCTTAAAAGAGCCGCATCATTTTTTAACACAATTACCAGAAAATTCTAAAATGAAAATGTTCTTATTGAAAAAAACCACAAAATTTGCTCAAGAATAATAGGTCTATATATTTCAATGTATACTTGCATTGGATCCAGACAGGGATAAACAACAATTACATCGAATCTAAATCGCTATTACTCAAAAAATCCAATTTCCTAGTAGTGCAAACTCACCTATACTAGATAAGCATTGCCTAATTGCAACAAATAAGTGAACAAATTAGCCAGACTTACTAAGTAGACATTAACCCCTTACTGAAACCTTTCCAAATGAGATCGGCAACCCTAAAGGGATGCTAGATTGATACAAACTATGAGATACAGAGCTTGCAACATTGGTGATTAGCTTCTAATCACAATAGCATGGTGGATTCATCATTATTAGAACAGAATCAAATGTCATATTGAACAGCTATCAAGAATTTTTCATTTGCCCTTTAGCTTTGAAAAGGCCAAAAGTGATGAGTAAAGCAGTGACTTTTGGCAGTCTGGCGAACTCAGATTGCTGAGCAGGCAGAGCCCGTTGATGAGAACCTATAGCGAAAAACGATCGCCCATCTGTTGGCATCGACTACTCCCGCTCACAATTCAAGGCTGTGTTTTTACCTCCTATTTTGCTTTATTTATATAATCTAGAATTACTTGTTTCCTTTCAAAACCCCCTTCAGGGTCAAAGAACTAAAGGGGGCAAAGGGGTCAGATTCTAATTGTCAAATCTACCAACATATCATGCTTTCGGGCAATAAAGGGTGGTTGGGTGGTTTTTCAAAAACTCTATCAAATGATGCTGAGGGAAAGGCCGCGACTTGTAGGTTAACGGTTTGACGTGCGAGAGCAAAGTCGTCAACATTGATTAATGAGATTCGTTCACTGCATACCCATGATATAGTTAAAGCTTGCAGTAATGATTATTGCAGATAAAAGCAATGATGTCCATAACAGGAATTCAGCCTAGTTTTTCAACAATTCCTTCCCAATCTTCTTCTTTTATAACAAAACCATCAAATATGATGGCAAAGACATTGCACAAAAACTGCATTAAACCTACCCATAGGGCAAATATGGATTGCATAGGTTAAAGGAAGGGTCCTTTTTATATCTCGAGATAAAAGTACTTGATACAAAAAGTAAATGTATAATAGAAATGTATTCACCTGCGCTAGATTGCCTACGGGCTGCATGTAGCAGACCCAGCCTTTCCATGTCTACATTGAGTTGTATAATGTTTAAGAATCTCAGAGGGTGATAGGCCAAAGACTTTGTAAGCTTTCCCCCTTCACTCCGCCAAAAGCAGACCATTACTGAGGTCAACATGAAGACACGAAGACACCCCAGGGCCAATTGCTTTTATAAATTTTGTGTTTTCTTTCTACTATTGTGATCGTAAGATGGTACATGACCACTTTGGGTTAATGCTAATTTCAGCTGATTGAAATGAGGATTTGATGACTCAGCGGCTTATACAGATATGAATTGAAGACATGATTTGGCTATACACTTCATGTATTAACTTAAAACTTTGATGACTTCCCAGATTCTGATTAAAAAAAATGTTTTAGCAAAGAGATTAGCAACAACATATCACTGTGACTTGAACTATGGTTTCCCTTTAAGTCTGAAACGCTGTTTTTTTTTCAAAGCTTAGTGATGAGGGTTATTTAGGTTATTGGAAGTGAAATTTTGACCAGCTGAATTTCAAAGTAACCTTTAAAATTGAAAATCACATTCAATGTGCATAATCAATACTTGGAGGGCACTCAAGTTATGTGCCATATGCTACCAAAAAGACCCCACGTTGATTAAGGTTGTGAGAGGTAACAGGTTCAAAGCCACTGTAAAGTCCATCCAAAGAGATCTTTTTCATTTAGCTTGACATGAATGAGGGTTTAATTGCACAATTAAATATGCCAAATTTGACCATGTTGTCTTTACACATTGTGATATTAAAATGGCAACCAACATCTTACTATGAAGAACACAAAAACACATTAATAAAAGGTATAGCTAAGAATGTTTGTACCATTAGCATTAATAACCTTTAGTAACCCGTCCATCAAATGAAATTGTCTTCATTTAGATGAACCTAGAAAATCATAGTTGAACGGTCTCATCCGGAAATATGCAGATGGCCTTGAAAATGCACCATCCATCAATGACCTCCCTAATACGTTGTTGCAAATCAACCCAGAGACGGACAAAAACGCTGCCATATAATTATTGTTGTTTCTCTGGACAATTACACCCAGGCACGAATGACCCGCAGACAAATCATACTGGTATTATGCCTATCATATTCAGCTAATCGCACACTTTGTTATCATAAGGAAAAGACAAATTGCTGATCAAAAATAATGATTAATACTTTTCTTTTCCATTCTCTACATGATCAAAAGGTTTGGCCAGTCAAATGTCAGAGTTAGTTAATAATCCTATTCATCATGTACATACACAATCCCGTTTAAATAGGACAAGAGCTTCTTTCCTAATCAACGCAATGTCATGCGGACATATATTTTGGCCTTGAAGATTACATCACTCAAGAATCCTTCAAATCTATCCGTAATAAACCTATATCAATACGCAAAGTCTCGGGACTCTCGGACAATTAACTTGCCAATCCCAGTCCATTATGGTTATCCAAGTCATTTTTCCCAACTAATTCTCATGTCACTTTCTATCAAATTGCTTACAATAATATCATTTGTATGTCACTGCCCTCATTAACCAGTCGTAATTAGGCTGAATACCAGGGGCTGGGGTTCAACAAATTTTTGCTGACTGGATTTTGAAAATTCTCATTCGCTTTAAGTTATTTTGGGTTCAGACACTCAACTTTCCCTATAAGGATACAAAATCTGAAAGAAAAAGTTCAACATTTTCAAGTTTGCTACTTTTTAAGAATATTTTCCCAAAATACACCAATTTTATGACAAATGAGATGCTTTCATCTGTGATAAAAACCTATTACTATTTAAGAGCAATGTGATCACAACACAGTGGGTTAGCATCAACTGAGAAGTCATTCAAACATGAACACATAACAGAATACAACATCTCTACGGTGATGAACACAAATTTGTGAAAAAACACATACACCAAACTGACATGTACATTTACCAATTGTGAACATAAGGATCCCCTCCCTCCCCTCTTGGGGCTGCTAGATCATTTCTGTGATTTCGTTATCAATTTCAATGACCTTTTCGCGCACTTTGGTCAAGGGTAAGCACCAACAGACTGGCTCAACAGGCCATATTAGTTATGGAATGATTATTAAGTAAAAATGACATTTAATTAATTTGAAAATTTTGGAATATGAGGCACTTAACTCATCAAAATGAATCTTAATAGGTTATATCATCTCCACTGAATTTTGCCACAAAATTAACGAGATTAAACCAAATAAAACTGCTTAGCCCAAATTATCGTATACAATTACAAAGATAACTGCTATCCTTTGTGATAAAAATAAACAGATGACTTTGATTTTGAGTTGTAGGGTAGAAATTAGAGCACAAAGAGAAAATCTACCAATGTTCAAATGGTCTACGCGTACGAAGTCTAAAGCTGGTTTCGGACTGTCTGTCGTGGCTGTTGCACAAGAAGCGTGACATCAAAAATGTCAACTGTCAAATCCCTGTCTTGTTGTTGGAAGCACTACAAAAATGTTGCTGCAAAGCATGTCAAGAACAGTAGGATTTAATCAGGCCCATAGCCAGGATTTTGTCAAGGGGGAGCGGATTTTCAAAAAGTGGACCTTTTGGAGGAAAAAATTTTGTTTTGGTCCACCCTAAACTAATCTTAGTGGTTTTAACAAAGTGAAAAGGGAAAAAAGGGTTTTCATTAGTTTTCCAAGCATTTTGTGTAGTATTTGTGTCCCGTCATATCTAAAGGTACCTTAATACTGGCATAGTAAATTACGAGATACGGGCCAAAACATCCAAAACATAAGACAAATGTTTTAAAAACCGATATAAAAATCCTTTCCCCATTGAAGTAAAAACCAGTACAGAAACTTTAAACTTGATTTTCTCAGAACGATAGTTTTCTGAATCAGACGGATGCCTTTTATTAATTTCAATGCAACTTTGCAATCAAACATCCAATAACCAAAAGTAAGGTGTCATTTTAAAGCTTAAAATATAATCTTGCAGATGAGACCAAAAAATCAATTTTCATTTTGGGACCCTTAAGGTACCTTTCGATATGACGGGTCACATTTTATTAAGAAACTACCTACATTTGCGTGTTTTGGTGCTTTAGGTGTTCTTTTGTTGGACATTTAGGGAATTTTTGTGGACTTTTTTTTTACATTGTAAAAGTTTGGGTGCGACGCCCCAACTACACGGGCCTGGATTTAATTCCAACTTTTCTACCCCGGCTTTTCTTGCGACAGACCATATTGACAAAATGCAAGTATGTAATGCTACATTGTGACAACTCAAATTTGCAGATACCTTCAAATATACTTTAGGTTGCATCATAAAATTGGTCTGACTCTAAACCTTAAACCTTACTCAAACATAATCCCAAAACTTGAGTTGGGGGTGCAACTACTTGATATACATCTAGTCACTACAGTTTTACCTGTTTTATGAAACTAATGTTGACATCAAATTTGATGTAGTAAAACTCTCATCCCAACTCTTATAACATAAACTGCATGTAACCTGCATGAGTCTTTCCTTAACCACCTTTAAGAAAATCTCCTAAATTTTCTTTAATACATTTCTGGTTAGAAGTCACAACAACACTCATGTACTTTTTTATTTTTAACCATATCTGTCTACACATCTACACCAAATAACAGCAATTTTACTAGCTCACTTGAAATGCCAAATTACCAACTTACACCATAGATCGTAGATCTATGCTTACACAATACTGCTATTCATATTTCCTCCATAGGGCTGGTACATGCATTAGGCGCATCACTGCATGGCCCATCCCTCTCAAAACCAAAGATGCTACCCCAAGGGAATATTGGACAGTGAAGTTAGTGTTAAGGCTACTATCAAAGTTCAGATTTGGGAGTTGGTCAGGCCGGCCCACTTTCAAACATGGCTGACCCACCCACAAGCAACCCCAAAGGCATTGTGGAACTTCACATGTATAGGATATAGGTTCAGGAAAAAAAACCCAGACTGCATGTTATTGATAACAACAATATTTGCCATTACAAACAGTGAAATTTAATCACTAAAATTGCTTTTAAAGCTTTACATTCCAATCTCATGACCTTTGAACTACGGGTTTATGTTGATGAGCTTTAAGATCATTGGACATGTCAGCCTTGTGCGTCACATTGGCAATTTAGGCGGCTTCAATAGCTTTGTGCTACGAGACCTACAATGTACTGATGGCTCACACATCTGCTAGAACTTTTCAGATCAAGACCTCGCCTGCGGCAGGGTAATTTTGTGGTGACCGCAATCTAGGGTGCACTGATGAATCTTGACGAAAGATGTACCTACGCCACCAACACGAACGAAGGAGACATGTATAGAAGGTGGCAACTCATTTCGTATGCATCTAGGTCACCCAAAACAGACATGCTCATTCTCAACATCTCAATTTTGTTGTATTATACATTGTGTTCTGGGCAAATGTCAAAGTCTTTCGCAAGGAATTATAAGCACCCATGTATAATTTCATTCACAGATGTGTTTGTAGGTTGTCAATGTTGTCATTACAGTATCTGATCCTATTAATTCAGAGGTGCTTGAGTTAAGAAAAGAGAGTCAGAAATCGATCAAATTGATCATAACAAGATTTTACAATTCAGAATTACAATATAGTATATTTTAAGCAAACCAAAATACAAAATCACAGTTATTTTTTATATATAAACACAGTCATGCGCATTTCATGTATTTCGGTTACCAAGTCATTTTTGCCAGGTCACAAAAAACTCCAAATTGTTCCAACACTTGTGTATATTTTTATACCATAACTGTACCTATATACACAGGATTTTGGATAATCTGCCAGTGTCGAGTTATAAGTTACGAGTGCGAGTTGAATCAACTCGCAGATTCCAACTCGTAACACTTTAACTCGTAACTGAACTCGTAATATTTGACTCGCACTTTCAACTCACAACTCCTAACTCGCAACTCGCATGGCAAAATCAAAATGTCAAACATCTGCGCTAGCACGGCAAGTTGCACACCACTTTATTTTTGTTAAATTTCTTACTGAGTTTTCCACTCACTGCACTATAAAAATATTTGTCTTGCTGTTTGCAGCACTTGATGCAAAAATTAGGCAATTTTTATGAGTTTTGGTCATATTTCCATGGTTATATTTTGATCCTCCGACTTCGTGATGTCGCAATAACAATACATTTTCCTGGTTGGGCGATATGGTAATATTGGCGCCAATTTACCGATACGTACCAAAATATCATGCACAACAACGAACTTCAGTTTGTTTTATTTATGCTTTATTTATTTATTTATTTATTTATTTATTTATTTTGCTTCTTTCTTAAGTTTCTTTTGAGGAGTGCTTCAACCTTTATATAATATAAAACTGCATCTACTTTAACCTTGTTATCCCGTGTTATATATTGTATTCATTAATTTATTTCCATATTTATTTATTAATTATTACTAAGAGTTGATTTTATTCATGATGATCTTTGTCAATTATTGGGGTGAGATTTATTGTTGTAGGCAAATTAAATGTTATGCAAACATTTATATACTTTCATCATTTATTTTTAATGTGTTTAGTTCATCCTTATGATGGTTTTCATTGAAACTTGTGCCAAATGGCGATGATACGTAAGTTCTAACTAGCGCAAGGCAAATGAGTAAAGTGCTTCATATATTCAAGGGATGTCTTACTTTGAAGAAAAATCGGGAGCTGAAATAAACTCTTTTTATTTAGACTATCAATCAGTCATTAAAGAAAGATGTGTAGGCCAATGACACAAGAAACCAAAAGTATGAAAATTTAAAGCAAAAATAACTTGATAAAACAAATTATACAAAATAAATAAATGGAAAAATATATAGACTACATGATTACTTATATGGAATAGTGTGGATCAAATGGATTAAAAAAAGAAACAAGAAATAAAATATCACAAGAATATATGACACTCATAATATATTAACGAAATTAACATTAGGTAGAAAGAATGATAAAAGAAATAGAATGATTTATTTATCACCTTGGATCTAGCAAACTACATGTACCGTCAGTATCCTGCTACTATTTCTGGCGCATACACCCTGTATCCGCTGATAATTTTTGTCACAAGTTTCGTGATACCGCCCATGACAAGATTGTAATGCGATCTGTGCTTGTTGTGATTTTTTCGAAGTTACGGCAATTTTGCAATTTTAGTGCCACAATATTTTGATAAAATACAGCAGATTTTGGTAACATTATACAAATTAAAGCAATGCTATACAGGGTGGTTCAAAAAACTCAAAACCCAAGTTTAAAGTCATTTTTTACTTAGCAATTGTACCTCTATCACCTTCAGTTGGCAAAGGCATCATGTGGGATAGGTTTTAAATCATTCCTGCATTTTTGGTCAAGTTTTGATCATTGGTTTTTAAGATATAGCTCATTATTAAAATATTGCTTCAAAGTGGCTTGTCCACGATTGCTTCTCTCCCGTTCTGACTTAAACCCTTCAATGGATTCCATATCATTGATGTGTAATCAATTTAGGTACTCTAACCTGCACGTACTGCACTACATGCTGTGTTACGGGCGTTCCCTGTTTGAATTGAAGGCGTTTTCAAGGCATTTTCCTATCTGATCTTTCAATGTAATCTCGTCACTTTACAGCACCTTTAAAGGACAACATTTACTAAAGAAGACAAAACAAACAAAAACATACAAAAAAATCAGAATTATGTGAGCTGGAGTTCAGAGGCCTCTTGTATGAACCTGTAATCTGAACTGAACCATTACGTTGTTGAAACTGGGGCTCCATTATCTGAAGCAATGTTCAGGTACATCATCAAATTCAAAATTGATGATCAATCACTTTCATCAGATTATACGTCTTTCATGATGGAAGTTTCACATAGGAGCTTACATTTATCAGCCGTTCATGGCGGGAAATATAGATATCTTAATTATTGGTTACCAGGAAATTTACATTTTTCCAGGCCTGCTGGTTAAAATTTAAAACATCTTGATCATGAGATGGGCTAAAACAATTCTTTAAAAACAAGTCAGTTTCAACATATGTAGTAATATTTTCAAGATAAGAAAACACATCCACATTACAGAAATGAAGGTATATCAATGTTAGCTTAAGTTGTTTAGATGTTGCACGCAACTTATAAAATCAAAATACAAAAAATGTACCCTTCCTATGTAAAAAACACCCCAACACAAAGTTAAAACTATATTGTTTGAAGGCAACAACAACTGATCGAACACTGAATATTTCTTACACATGCACTTTATTCTTGTTAAGATAAATGCAAGAAATCTGAGAAGTTTTCATCTCAGCAAAAGCTAGTTGCATATGACCTCTTGTATATTCTAGACTATCTTTCTCTGCGACTTCTCTAATGAACAATAGGCAAAAGTGGTGCATCTAGCAAGCTTCTAAGAAATAAAGGGATTCTTTACCTACCATGTGTGTATGTGACATGATCCAAAAGAAAATGAGTCATTGTTGATTTTGAGTTCAAGGAAAATGAAGGTATAAAATTCTATGTTTTTCATTTCAAAGAATTATAACCATATGACCAATAACAATGGGATTTGGATCAAATCTATTTCTCAGTTAGGTTGAAATAAAAATTCAAATTGGAAAACTGCTGACGTGCGACTCGTTCCCTTGATCGTGTAACATCTCTACGAGGGGATACCAACAAGTTATAGAAATCACAGTGAAAAGGCTTTGAATGTAACATGCCACACTGAAAGCTACATGCTTACAGCTAAGTATGCTTAGCAATACAAGCAATGGTATTTTATATAGAAAATGTTTAAAAAATGTTGTCTTTTTCATTGTAACTTTAAAATGAATGATCAATTTTCAAATATTTCTTTTTAAAGCCTAATCAAAAAAATGTTTAAAAAATGTTGTCTTTTTCATTGTAACTTTAAAATGAATGATAAATTTTCAAATATTTCTTTTTAAAGCCTAATCAATATTATTTCAATTATTGCAAAAATAGGACACTGCTCAGAGAAATGTACATCTTTGATCTAAAAGCCAAAATTGGGTTATTGGTATCAGTGGTACTAAATGTGTGTCAATCTGAGTTTTTGTTAAAAGGTTAAAGCCAGAAGCTTGACTTCAACCAAGATCAGACTCACATCTTTTAAGTAAAATGCGATTGAAATTTAGGATACGCAATGAAGCCTAAACAACGCTGTTGCATTATTGAAATTAAAAGTACCACTTGAAAAACCATAGCAGGTAGCAAATTGTCTTTCAAATATCCAAATTACAGGAAAATTGCCAATTCCAAGTTTGAGCTAGAAGTGGTGGAAAATGAAAGTGTTTTGTGAGTGTATATTTTTGAGCAAGAAATAAATCTGACATGGTCAGAAAATCTCAGAATTTTCATATTTCTAACATTTTTTCTAAACATAATGATTTGTTTAAAATTATTTTCAACCACCCGAATTTCAGAATTGATTTTGCTGCTATTGGCTCAAGCTAGATTTTGGACCACTAGCAAAGCAAACTGGTGCAAACCAATGTCTAAACATCCCCTACTTTGTCCTTAGTAAGCTTAACCTGAAGACACAGAGAAAGCAATATACATGGGCTGAAGTGCATTTGAAGTAGTGATAATCTCAACAATACCACCATCATCTTATGGCAGCTGGCGCACTTGTGCAGGATCTATGCAGGTCTCTGGTGCCCAGACTTCCTCTCACAGCGCACTTGACGAGGGCTTCTTATACCTGGTGTTATTACATCATGGCTCTTACAATACAACCTGACTACACTAAGACTCACACCTTTGAGACTAAATTTAATCGAGATTAAGTTCAAGAATTCTGGAGTGGAAAATAGTAAATCCAATGCACTGGTCACACTACGGCTGGAACAATGACCATGAAATATAAAAACTTAAACATAACAGAATAGAATCTTGGGTTTTCAATTTTTCCCATGAGTCATATGCTGGAAATGTTGATTTTGAGTTCAAGGGAAATGAAGGTATTAAATTCTATGTTTTTCATTTCAAAGAATTATAACCATATAAC
>JXSR01S040358.1:66957-84231 GCA_000969725.1 Ophiothrix spiculata | reverse complement strand
TAGGGATCATATAAATAATCCCAAAATGTATGGAGTAGTTATCTATTTCCCATCATCAAACCTGCATTATTATAAGACAAAACATTGGAAGCTATTGCAAATGATGAAAGAGTGCATACTTATTGCAACACATATATTATTGCCAATGAAAAAGTAAAAACCGGCCCTCATTCTTACGTATTTTCCAATAATTAATGATAACAAAAGGTTTGGGGAAGAAAATACATTGGTCACAGATGTAAATAAATTTCACATGGATTATCAGGAAAACATACAAAATACAAATCTCAAAATAGTTTAGGAAAAAAATTAAGGTAATCAGACCAGACCCTTTAACATTCTGTAGATTTCTGTACAGATTTTGAAGAGGATTAACTTTATCAGCACATTCCTTCATGTTCTGCATGTCAGTAGGCATCCATTACACATCAAATAAAACATAAGATTAACAACATAGTACAAACTAGTGACAACTTTAGCACATTCCAATAAAAAATGTGTTTGTCCATTTCAAAGGAACCGTAAATGCAGCAAACTTCATTTTGCACTACAGGTGAAAATATGTGTCAAGATACTGTCATTGTGTGTCAAGAGTTTGAACCTGCTTAACAGTGTCCCAGTGCAAGACATTAACTCATCATGTGAGTGCAAAAAAGTCATATCTGCAATGGCTGCCTTGTGTTACATTTTCTAACATCAAGTCACTTGAATTTCACAAATCCCTCGAAATTTCTCTGCCATATGTCAGTGGCTCTTGAAATGGTTCTTCAGGTGTTTTTTCAGGTCTTCAGGTGACACCATCACCTGAAGAACCATTTCAAGAGGCACTGATCCAAGACTGGAAAATTATACAGTGTGCAGGCAAAAAATAATGACAAATGGCAGCTATTGCAGATACGACTTTCTTGCACTCACATGCCGAACTGTTATATGCTCCTCATGGTCAAGGTATGAATGGGTACAGGCATATTGAAATGCTGGGAAGGTAACAGATTCATTTCAAAAGAGAAGTTGCATCCCCAGCAAAATCACAATGGAGTCTGGCTGGATTAATTGGACACTTGAAACAGATTGGCACTCCGGCTCATACTAATAGGTTGTCTCCTGACCTAAATCTTTATAGTCCACCAGCTTCAAGCTTCAATACTCACTTGAAAGCAAATTTCGCCCCCTCACAAACTTTATACCCTGAATTTCTGTATACAATTCCATACCAGGATTAAGAGTGGTAAGACCATAGCTTTCTACAACACAGGGATGGGGTGGGGTTCAACTGACAAATGGTACGCTCAAAGGTTTTGGTGTCCATTTTTTTAATGGTTGGATATATCAATCAATGCTACTGTCACAAATCCAATGTGCCAGATTTGCAAAACTGGACATAAGTTGTAAAATATGACTATAAAAGCCCCCAATTTGCCCAATGTTAAGTGCTTTTGCAGAAAAATGGTATAGAGATTGGTCACAAAATTGTGCTTTTTGAGGTAAAGAAATAGTCAACATTCAAAAGTTAACTTTGAGCATTCCCCCACATATTGATTTGAAGCAACTCATTGATTCCCCCAGTCTTGAACATTCCTTCATGTCCTAGATGTCACAAGTCATCTCTTACATGTCAACAAAAACACATAATGGACATGAGCATATAGCCACACTAGAATGCAAACCTGGTGTCCTTTAAATAAGCAGTTTGGTTTAGTTCATAACAGTATGGTCAAAATCAATGTACTGATGTGAAATAACAATAGAATTCTATTGAACTGGTTTGTAAAAATAGTGTCAAAACCAATGTATGGGAACAAACTAAGAAAGGAATGGGTTGTCAGGGCTTGGTCAGGTGTAATGTTTACATGTCAAATACAGTTAGGAGGCTATTGGTTTTGCTTTAATGAAATGTTTGCTTAGATAATGTTACCACTGAATGATGGAACTTATATAATAACCATGATCGTTTACTACAAACCATCAGTAAAGTTGGTCCCTGGTCAATTCTATTTCATTCAGACTCAAAATTGAAACCAACACTTGTTTTAAGTTCATACCACACTCAGAAGTAGAGTTGCGATTATTTGAAGCTTGACATGTCAGAATATGAAAACTTGCATCAACATTTTTATTGTAAATCATAGGTTTTTAAAAATGATATAGTTGATATGAAAGTTGATATTTTGCAAAAAGAGTAAGAAAGGTACATTTGATATCCATCAACATCTCAGTTTTGTAAGAATATGGCTTTTACATGTATTTTTACCTGTATTGCTGAATAAAAATGCAGACTTTAGAGAAGGTTCATATAACCAATTCCTGAAACCCAAATCTTTCATAAAATCATGCAGATTTGAAATAATGCACAAAATTTAATTATATTGATTACTCTTCCTCATCTAAAGTAAAAACAGATGCTTGGTGCAACTTCTTAAACAGTGCTCACCACACATAAACCTGTGACACAATGCAATATTTCTATGCAATATCTATGTTTCTGCAACCTTAAATTAGCCATAAATTGCAGGTTATAATCACATAAGTTTGCATCAAGTTGGACTGGTCCCATATTGTGGCTATCATTTTAGCCAACCTGCCAATGATATTGTATGTACCTAACTCTTTCACCCAACACTTCAGTATCTCTTGCTACCATATTGCCTAACTTTACCACAACCATTTACAGCAGTGACGATGATCCAAATCAACTCATGTAGGGATGAGATGGTTGATACGATTTTGGCTGCATGTTTCTTCCTTGTTGATAAAATTGATACAACTTTTTTTAAAAGCTATAATATTGTGTATAATTAGGGTCCTAAAATATAAAGGGACTAGCTAAGATTGGATTCAGAATTACTGAAATGGGATGGGTGAGGGTTGTGGGTGAGGGGAGAGGGGAGTGAAAGGAAACATCTTGGGGTAAATTTTTTGTGAGCAAAAATGGTCAGAAGAAAAATTATAAAATTTTCTCTAATGCGCATGAAAAAAGTCTTGTCAAATACAGCTCTTTAACCAATCCACATTGTGTTGCTTTTAGAACAAGAATGCACGATTGTTATGCATGTAAGAGTAACTGCAATGCGTTGTACTACGTGATGTTGATCGAAACGACATGCATCTGCTGGTAATAAAACCAGGAAAGCTAAGAAAATGAAATTGATTACAGTTATCGTTAAAATATAAAAAGAACAATTTTTCAAGCCTTTTCCTCTACATTTTCAAGTTTTTGCTATAAAAGTCAGCGTTTTTGATTACCTGACTTTTTGAAATTACGAATGCTAAAAATGTGAACAGATCAACTAACACACAAAAAAGCATTTTCAATGAGAAACTAAAAGCTAAACAACTTGCACACACCAATCACCACTGCTGTTAACACATCCAATAATTCCTGCCCTTGGCTTCCACCGTAAATGCATCACTTTTCCCTTCTTCTCCCCAAACAAAACATACAAATAAATTAATGATAAATGATAAATTAAGTTGTCGATACATAAGTACTTTGGAACTGGAGGGCACAGTAGTATTGATAAAAAGACCACAAACCTGCTTGTCATTTCAAGGGGTATATACACAGCATCCTGCAGTGCAATTGCACCGCGGCAAATGGAGCTTTTTACACCAACATTAACGCATCTGCCGGCTACACTTTAAATCCTCCTTTTGCAGGTGTGTACAACATTTACATCACATTCTACCCCTACTTAAACATTTATCCACCATTTTAAGTACTTTTTCTGTTCAGTCATTCTTCAATTTTCCCCTTGCTTCACTTTCCTTCCTTTTTCTTTCCCCTTCACAAACCTTGAGGGTGGAATCCACTTACACCCCTCCTCACCCCTCTTAATCCCCAGGCTCCCACTTTATCATACCTTATTATCACTTCTCACACTGCATTACATTTCTACATTTCCATCGTTTCACTCCATTTTAGTGGTGTATTTTCTACACATTGTTACTGGGTTTACTTAAGAGTTCTCTTTTTTTAATGTGAACCAACTTTAATTGTTGCATGCCCAAATGCTGTACAATTTGACAGCAAGAGGGGAATGATGAATATCTGTTAAAGGTGCATTGGACAAAATTTCACAATTTTATTTGCAGATGATTTACATTTGATATGTTTCATAATTCTGTTAGATGCAGTTGTTTCCGCTCTGATTCGATAATAATTTTTTACAAGAAAGTTAAAAGACGCATTAATGCACAATATATCAAAGAAAGGGATTGATACATTATTAATCTATTAATGTATTAAATTTATTTGTCTGCAAAGATAAATTTTGTAGACTTTGCTATTCACCTCCAATGCAATGTTTCACGCCAGGGAGTATCATTGAACAGCCTCAATTGACCAATCAGAAGACAGGATTCTAGTCTGTGACATCAGTGCGTCCAACAGGATAGCAGTCAACTACCAAATATTGTGAAATACTTCAGAAAAATCAAATCAATCCTCATTTCATTTTAAGTTTATTGAAAACATAAAGCAAATCACATTTATAATTAAAAAAAACCACTTTCAAATCAAATTATTAATTAACAAGAAAAACACCACTGCTCCAAGAGATAATTTATTCAATTTGGCCAAAGCTCACTTTCATCACTATCTGTCATTGACTCCATAAAGTCAAAGATTTGATAGTTTGAGAAGATTTTATCCTTTTTAACTATTAAATCTCATAAAATAACAACAAATTTATATTCCATCAAGGTAAATGGCGACATTAACGTGTATTGTTTGTTTACAATCAAAATAACAAAGAGAAACATTTCTCCATTTGTTAAGAACATAAAACCATCTGAAGTGCTTTCAAAATCTCCATGCACTTTATCAATGTTGATAAAGTATGTATTATTGTTTTCAAAGCTAATCAGTGGGGCATTCCTGTAATTAAGCACACATCACACTTTTAACTCTAAGATGTATCATGGCTCTAGACAAGCCAAAGTGCTAATGAACGCATCTGATCGGGGAAAGGGGACATCACTGGTAAATTTTTGAAGTAATATGCCAATGCGGTTCTCTTAATAGTGCTGTTAGATGTATAGAGGGTTATTTGCTCTCAACGTGAGTATGCAATAGTATACAAATATTGAATGCCTGAGAGTGCAATAGTACAAAATATATCATGAGGTCAAATTTGTATTTTTGGGTGTCAAAACGTGGTTCTTTAAATAGCTGGACCAAAATTAGGTCACAACTTTGTGCAGCCAGCCGCAAACCCGGCCACAACTAACTTCCATTTTCCAAATTGACCACCTTAGGCTTGATTATACATATAATTTCAAAACATGTATCGAAAATTTATAATAATCTTGTGGTGCATAATCAAGCATATAGTTGCTATCTTGGAAAATCAAAGCTGTGGCCACGTACAACGTTGTGGCCTAATTTTGCTACAACGCCTATGAAAGTAACTTTTCTTCAAAGGGAATTGTGAACAAATTGTGAACGTAGATTTACTGCACTATCTATTTATATACAAGAAAAAATACAAAACATCACATCACAAAAATAATTGAACAAATGTTATCTATTATTCAAAAATAATCATTTTAATTTCAAAAATCACTTTTCATAATTGATTTTTTTATTCAGTCAAAGTGGCCATCAGATGTAGATTTGACTATCTAATCCACTTTGGATATAAATATACACATCAATATCTAAAACAAATCTGAGCTATATAGGAGAACCCAGGGGATGCCCGGTGATGAATCACAACTCAAAATGGTGCACTGGTTCCATTTGATTTTACTCGTTCCTTTTCTGATCTCCCCAAGTAAAGGTCTCGCCATGCAAACACTGTTACATTTTGTGAGTAATTAACCAGTAAAGCACTGTTGTCAGATTGGACCGTGTTTATTTGCTTTGCAATGCAACTTATAGAGCCTCATCAATCATCTCGTTATCCCAGCTCGTTGGGGCGTTAATTAATGACGATCCATGCTTGCCTCAGCTGCATGGATGACTTTCACGCTTTCATATTGTTTTGGCTTTTCATTTATTTATTTCAATGAAAAGAAAGTGTTAATATTATGGCTTTTAAAATTAATCACAAATTGGTTGGTTTAGATTATTAAATGAAAGATGAGTAAATGACAAAATCAGAATTTAAGTGGTGACCTAAATCTGTTCTTGGAACAAAAAATCTGATGCTAAGTGTTTTTAAATCATTAGTTAACTGGTAATCTATTGAAAAGTTGACATAAAGGTGAGGGATGGCTTGAGTGAGGGGGACAAAGGCCATTTAGGAATAACTGCAGCTGGGTCAAAGCTCTTTACAGGAGGTTACATAAAGGTCTAAACTGGTAAGGAGGTATTACTTCAGCCCATTTGTTCATAAAGACTCTGTCACACATCACCGTATTGAGCCCAAAATGTATGGATAACGTATAAAAGTTTCATATACTGAATGTGTACCAAACGGACCACCACCATATGGATACATAAGGGACATTGAAATCATTTGGATAACATATTGATTTTACTTCTAACAGACACATGATAAACAACAAAGTATAAACCAAAATAAAAGTGGGATGGAGTATGTTAGCCGTTAGTTTTTTTCTGTACTGTGATGTGTGACAGAGCCTTAAGATAGAGGTTACAAATCAAAGTGCTTATAATTAATCAAAGTGAAATGTGTAAATAATTTGGAGCTAGATTTGCACTTTTGGATTTCTTATTAACTTATTATTTATGAGAAATTAAATAAAATAATTTAACAGTAAAATTGGGAAAGCATTCCAAAAAACATTCTGCAAATTTTATTGCCTCAAGGTTTTCCTTTCTACAAAAGAATAAATCCATCACATTTGAGCATGTATAGGCTTTTTAAAGCCTATTAAAAATGCCTAAATGTGCCAAATTTGTTCTTTACTACATTTTCAGCCCATCTCATTTTTTTTGGGGGGTGGGGGGGGGTGGGGGGGGGGTGGGGGGGTGGGGTGGAGTAATAATATTAAGTATACATCTCAGTATGTAGGCCTATATATTAAAAACAACATCACATTTTGCATTTATGATTTATGACCTGTAAGAAATTTTTGTTTGCCTAACGTCTGTATTTTTTTTTTAAATCACACTGAGATTTGGAAAAAAATCTGAACAAGAAATTGAAACTCTTTGCTCTGAACCTAACACATACAACATAATGAAGAGCCTAAGTATTATTTCACACCTAGTATACCGTTGATCAGTTCACCACAGCAGTATAGGCAATATTTTCTAACAAGCTCACTGTCATATCATGGGCAACATTAATGCCAGAGGGAGGGAGTATATTAGCTGCGACATATCAAACTGCTACATACTTGTCGCTTTATATATAGCAATATATTTGCAATGCTTAAAAGGTTGGTTTATTGGTGAAAATTTGCATGAAATTTGTTTCTTAAAATGTTATGGTTAATGTTAATATGTGGCCACATGACTCATGAGAAGAAAAACGATACACATCGCCTTAGAAATTTTAAAATTTAGAAAAACTATGCTTCTAAAATGCCCTGGCTTTAGGGATGCAGCCAGATTTTTCAGTTAGGGGTTAGATTCTCACACATCGTGTTCAGACCAATCATAAAATATCAGCCCAGACAATAATCTTAACTGCCAGGGATACCTGCAAAGGGTTAGAATCCTTAACAACATGGTATTCTTCCTCTCTTTAAGTTACGTGGTTACCACGTAACTTACTGGTTTCTTGCCGTTTCTTTCTTTCTTTCTTTCTGGCAACGGTTTCAACTCAAAAACGATGAATCGGATTTCGACCAAACTTGGTCACAAGCATCTATGGGTGACAAGCTAAAAAACTTATCACTTTTCGTGACCTCAAGTTTGACCCAGATGTCGCAGGGGCAAGGTCAAATTTTCAACTTTGTCCGATTTCAATGTTTGAGGTGTCAAATTGTTCGTCTCTGACCAACGATCAAAAGTGTCAACGGTCACCCCGTCGTCCGACCCTTCCTTGGCGGTCAAAGGTCAAAAGAAAGGTTAATGGGGAAGTCAAATTATCAACTTTGTCCGATTTCACAGGTTAAGGTGTCAAATTGTTCGTCTTGGAACAGCGATCGAAAGTCTCCATGGTGACCCCGTCGTCTGACCTTTCCTTGGAGGTCATAAGAAAGGTCAAAGTTTCAACTTTGTTCGATTTCAAAGATTAAGGTGTCAAATTGTTTGTCTCGGACCAGCGATCAAAAGTGTCAATAGTGACCCCGTTGTCCGACCTTTCCCTTGGGGTCAAAGGTCCGATTTCAAAGGTTAAGGTGTCAAATTGTTCGTCTATAGGACCATGAAGTGACATTAAAGTGATTAACTCTTAGATGCTAATATTTGCAGAAGAGGAGTATATTTTCAGAAGAGGAGTAACTCGGAAAGTTGAAAAATTCCCCCACGTTACTTACCTCGTGCCCTTGGCAAAGGGCACAGTAGCTCTAGTTTCTTTTTCCTCTCTTCTTTCATTTCTCTTGTCTTTTTTTCTTTCCATCCCATATTTGTTGAAATTTAGGAGGTTTGGCTACGGGCCTGGTATACATTTTGATCCTTTTGCATATGAAACTTTTGCTATTTGCCATCTCTAAATATTTGTAATATTGTTCACATATAGTCGCTGGAGACGTCTTTGAGCGTGACAGGTGACTTTGAATTTGCTGCAAGTCAATCATTCGGGGAAAACAAATCTAGGATAGCAAGAGGTGTGGGGTTCAAATCCCATCGGGTCCTGATTTATTCACTTTCAATTTGATATGTTAAAGTTAGTCAGTGCATACAAAATGATTTTTAAAAAACAGCTTTTATGATGGGTACATATAAAGTGACAGTCATACATAAACAAAAACTACTTTTAAAAATGTGTTTTGGACAAAATTTAAGGTTAAGTGCACTTGAAATTCCCTAAATTTAAATTCCCTAATTGTCACATGGAAATCCGTATAAAACTCGGGGAGCTGATCCAGGCTATGCTGGTATTGGTATTAATATGGATTGATCAAGGTTTACCTCCCTAGAGGTTGCTGCAGAACCTGAAATGATGCTTGGTGTGGAATGGAGCTTACTTGGGCAACATCGACCACCTGCAAACATTTCTTCTTGTTATGGGGGGAAAATGGAGGGAGATATTGCGGAAGTGACACGTCATAATTTATGCAAATCACCCGTTGCGAAGGACGCTGTAAGCCACTGGTTCAAAAAAATATATGGTTGGCATTTTGAAGTCTATTGGGAATAACTTCTATTGTACTTTCTGAAAGAAAAAGTTGGCTTTATCACACCAATAATGTTTTGCAATAGCCCAGAAGGTCATCCCTGTCACTGTTTTTTGAGTTTGTGAACAAAAAGGCGAGTGAAAAGTCAGTCTGATTTTTGTGTGTACGTATGTCTATTATCTTTTAAAATATGTGTGATCAGTGGAATCGCTATGGACATTAAAATTGGTTTGGCACCAGATCGCACATTTGAGCTAATTATGCAAGAAATGGCATCAGTACTTATGCAGGCATAATTTGGTATTTTTATTTTAAAGTTAGCAGGAATATGAGTTTCAAAATAACACAAGCAAATTGCTAGTGCAGTTGATACTACATAGTTGTAAAGATGACTATGCTTTCACATGTGCATCAATCAATATGGGGGCAGCATTTCATTGCTGAGTCCAACTCAAAGTGCAGCTGATTGCAGAATTATACCTTGTTTCCACATAGTTCAACATAACTGATTAATGTTTGGAAGCGTCACATATCTGCTTTCGTTTTTATTTTACAGAAATACTTACCAATGAAAAATCAGGCATTAAAAATAGAAAGATAGTCAGATAGTTCCAAAAAATGAGCGTCAAATTTGGTGTATATGCCATTTTTTTGATGAAACTGGTATTTTAGAGCGTATATTCTAAGAATCTGAATGATGCCAAAAAAACATGCTTGAGCAATTTTTGTATTTAGCATCATATGCCAAATTCTTTTTTCACATACTTCTTTTGTATGACAAATCTGATTTTGTTGTTACCAAATTTCAAATAATTTGAGCAATCTTAAACCACTTCCATATCATAAAACATCTAACTACAAATTCAGTGACTAAATGGCAAGATGTATTCCAACAATTGCTCAGAAAAACAAAAGTCCTTATAAAACCATCTAATATCATAACAACTCATAAAAAAAAAATTGTTGGTACAAACTGTAGTAAAACTTTAACCATAGTATAAAATGCCTTTAAACTTACCAGTTTTAAATTGAAGGTTTCACCCTCCTTTTCGATTCAAAAGATAACACACATTTAACATCTAGTATCATGCACATCAATATCATGTGATCTTTCCATCAATTTAAACAGCCTAAGGTTTGGTAAGAGTCACAGTAAAGGGATAAACAATAACTGAGTTACAAGGCATAACCCCCTTCCTTAAATTTCAAAAAAAATTCTTGACACCACATCAAGGAAGGGGAAACTAACTTGCAACAATAACAAAAATGCTTTTACTGATGAGAATCACTGCGAGACGATCACTCCAAGAAGATTTTACAACATCACCTAATGGAGTCATTCACCTGAAATCAACAATACCAAGTCTGTGATAAAATACCCCATTATGTTTCATTTTTATGAATATCTCAACTGCATTGAAATGTCGTCAATTTTTTAGGTATTATGAAAATACAATCATTCCCTGAGCTCTGACATGGGTTAAATAGTTTCCCCTAGTACCGATCGGTGTTCAGCGGAGGAAACAAACCATATGATAAATGCATACGACGGGAATGATAAAGATCCATTTTGCAAATTCATGTTTCAAATGATATATCTTGTTACTTAAGTTCTGCATGTAGATTAATTGATGCATCTATTTACGAGAACATTTAATATCAAGGTCATGGTTTAGTTTAATAATAAAGGCCAAGTTTAAATGAACAATTGCTTTCTTTGTTAATCAATGTTCACAGTGGCCATGAGATGAAGCCCAGATTTTAGGTGGGAAAAGGGGATGAAGTTAATGCACATAATAGCTTGCATTACCAAGTATACATGCATACAGTATGCAGCACCTCCAGGTGAGGGATTCACACAGGGGACCACCAGCTACACGTAACTTCTGAACCATGGAGCAATGGGAGTCAAGTTTCTTGCTCAAGAAAACATGGAGATGTGGTCTGACCAGGACTACAACCTGGAACCTCTGCATTGATCATGAGTGGATGGTTTAGGACATCACTGCCACGATAAAGTTCAAAACAAAGAACAAAAACAATCATTTTGTCAAAGAGATTCCAATAAAATCTATAATTACATAAATCCTCTGATATATCCCAAAATAAAATTCAACAGATAAACATTATCATGTCACTATTGCATGATCTAAATCTGAAACATTCTCAAATCAGCAACTCAACTACAACTAATTCAGCAAAAGTACAATCCCATTAGTTAAGGGCGATTATAAAAGCATATTTATCTTTGCATTATTGCAAATGAAGTAAGGTTACCACGCTAAGCTAACATTTGTCTGAGAAGCCGACGATTGGCTTAATTCAAGGTGATAGTAATCAGAGCAGCAGAGGTGATGTACCTATATAGACAATAACATCACGCTACTGAACTAATTGCCTAAC
Source organism: Ophiothrix spiculata (assembly GCA_000969725.1). Lineage (NCBI taxonomy): Eukaryota > Metazoa > Echinodermata > Ophiuroidea > Amphilepidida > Ophiotrichidae > Ophiothrix > Ophiothrix spiculata. The sequence continues at coordinate 72,633 of JXSR01S040358.1, read as the reverse complement.
TAATTACTGCAATCCACTCAGAGGTGATGCACCTACAATAACGTCACACTACTACACTAATTGCCCAACTCACTACTGCAATCCACTCAGTGGTGATGCACCTACATAGACAATAACATCACACTACTAAACTAATTGCCCAACTCGCTACTGCAATCCACTCAGAGGTGATGCACCTACATAGACAATAATGTCACACTACTAAACTAATTACCCGACTCGCTACTGCAATCCACTCAGAGGTGATGCACCTACATAGACAATAACATCACACTACTGAACTAATTGCCCAACTCACTACTGCAATCCACTCAGAGGTGATGCACCTACATAGACAATAACATCACACTACTGAACTTATTGCCCAACTCACTACTGCAATCCACTCACTGGTGATGCACCTACATAGACTATAATGCCACACTACTAAACTAATTGCCTAACTCACTACTGCAATACTCAGAGGTGATGCACCTACATAGACAATAACATCACACTACTGAACTTATTGCCCAACTCACTACTGCAATCCACTCACTGGTGATGCACCTACATAGACTATAATGCCACACTACTAAACTAATTGCCTAACTCACTACTGCAATCCACTCAGAGGTGGTGCACCTACATACATAGACAATAACATCACACTACTGAACTAATTGACTAACTCACTATTGCAATCCACTCACTGGTGATGCACCTACATAGACAATAATGTCACACTACTGAACTAATTGCCCAACTCACTACTGCAATCCACTCAGAGGTGGTGCACCTACATACATAGACAATAACATCACACTACTGAACTATTTGACTAACTCACTATTGCAATCCACTCACTGGTGATGCACCTACATACACAATAATGTCACACTACTGAACTAATTGCCCAACTCGCTGCTGCAATCCAATCAGAGGTGATGTACCTACATACGTAAACTATAAGGTCATACTACTGAACTAATTGCCTAACTCACTACAGACCTTTTCAAACAGCGATCGGAAAACAGAGTTGGCAGTCAGAAGCCGACAATGAAAACAAAAAATGATAGTACTGCAAAAGTGCATGATAAATCCATACAGTTGTGTCTGTTATGTATAGTATAAGTTTAATTAATTATTCCTACGGTGGTGTCCGTTTGGCATTCAATATGTGAAACTTTTGTACGTTATTCGTATATTTTGACTCTATACGGTGATGTGTGACAGAGCCTTAATAATATGTCATATATTAGCTTATAAAGCTGAACATTCCAGATAAACCAGTTGTAAAGTCAGCTCCTGATTATTTTAACTTTTTCCTTATAAGTATTAAAATGATACGTCGATGATCCTAACCGGACATCCACAAATCAAGTTATGGTCCATCAAAGAACATCATGGAGTAAAGGATGAAACCGAGATAAATATATATTTCTTAAAATAGTAATCTCTATGGTTTTCTGTTTATGGTCCTTAGAGATATGATTTTTTTCAAACTTCAGTTCAGTTTTTTTAGATAAAAGTTTACAAATATTTTGAAGAATGCATAAATCAGGCATAAATATTGGGTAATGGTGTAGTTTAGGACCCTGTTCATAATAAGGAACAAAAGTCACTAATTCATCAATTTAAATGAACCAAAGAGGCTAAAATAGTTAAAATGTTATCTAGACAACAAGGTTAATATTTGGGAAGGAGTGCAGGGCTTCTAATAATGAGGGAAATTATGGGGTAAAACAACAAGGTTAAAACAAATTGTAAAAAATACTAAAATTGCTGGTTTTTGTCTCCAAACACCGCTGAAAATGCTTGCAAATTTCAGAAAACTCAAGGCTGTATCAATGAAGCTCTGTTTCCGTTGTGCCGAACTTTGTCAAAAGATGAGGCACTGAGGTACTGTTTATTTCCTGAAACGATTGGAAAGCTTTCGGATATCTTTTGAAAAGATCGGTTTAAAAAGGTCTATTCAAATCCACTCAGAGGTGATGCAGCTTCCTAGACTGTTAGGTCATATTACTGAACTAATTGCCTAACTCACTATTTCAATCTCTTAAAGAGATGATGCACCTACATAGACTATAACATCACACTACTAAACTATTGCAATCCACTCATTATGTCTGCATGTTGAGCTTCAGGACTACATCTCCAAATCCATTTACATGCGGCAGAATACCCTACTGTTTTTACAACTGATTGCAATTGCATGTAAAGGTTTAACTTTCCTGTGCATAGAACCAATATCACCTGTGAAGCATGGACACTAGAAGTAACTTCTTGGGTCTACCTGTGAAAGCCAGGACAAAGTTCCCTCATGATGCTCAGTTCAGGGCTCAGTCACACATCACTGTATAGAGTCCAAACGTATGAATAGCGTACACTGTTTTGGTATTTAGTACACATCTATGTCAATGACCAAAACAGTGCATGTTGTTCATAAGTTTGAGTTCTATGCAGTGATGCATTATGATTGAGCCCTTAAACATGCATTAAAGGATTGGAAGATCTACCATTTTTGACCTGATGCTCCTAACACACCAGATAAACGATTAAAGGTTCCACTCTGACAAGAGTCCCCACCAGGAATTGAACCCAGGCCCAAAGTAAATATGATGATATGGCAAAATATCAGAAAAGAATCAAAAATTGCTTAGGCTAGAGGAAACCTGTAGTTGACTGCTGTGCAACCTTACAATGATGATGAAGGCTTTATTATTAACCACTGCACTACAGGGCTCCTCACACTAAGTCACTTGCATAGTCTAATAGTCTTAATAATTGTCAAAAAAGCCTAATTGTATCAAAAATCAAAACATTTTGATCACTGATGTATAGTGTAAGTATAACCTAAAAACAACAGAACTAAAGAGAGCAAACATGTTTCTGCACGCATCAATTTTGTAGAGTGACAGTCCAATTTATAAGCACTCTACAAAATTTGCTCAATTTATCAACAAATTGTGTCTGATTTGAAATGAAGGCCAGTTAAATGTATGCCTAAAAGGTTTTGAACATTCGTTTATTGTCCATTTAATACAGAACATGGCACGTTAAGATGAGTGTAAATGTCATTGATGGAATATGTATCTTGTGGCAAAGTTCAAGTATAAAATACTGTTAACATACTTGGTTTAGCCACAGCTTAAAATGTGTGAATTTCATTGAACTTCATACATGAAAATTAGTTTCTCTGATAACCTATGATTTCAACATGGCTAAAAATTAAAACACATGTCAAATCACCTAATTAGGCCCCTAAATCTCAGGTTTGGCAACACTGTGAGTAAAATATGTTTCAATATCTGTAGATGTCAAGCACCCTTAGTAAAAGTTCATTTGACTTAGCTGACCCTGCAGTCACTATCACTATCATCATCTTTATCATCTTCATCATTCTTCTCTCCCTATACATTAGTCTAATATCCAGGGATGGATTTCAAAAAAATGAGCATATATCAGATTTTGTGTGCAATATTTGTTCTCATATCAAGGAAAGTGAACATTTGGAAGGGTACTATTTAAATTCCAAGAGGGTGTCTATTTGGTATCCAAGAGATTTCTGTTTGATGTTGCATAATTTGCCATCGGATGCGAAATTTTCATGAAAATCTTATTAACCATAGTGCCGATAATTCGAGACCTTATAAGCTCATCATTTATATTGTGATTGGCATTACTTTAAAGTAAAGAAATAATAACATTCCACATTGAAATTTATTCATTTATTGCTAAAGTTTTGCTAATGGGTCATAAATTGAAATTTTGGAACTCTGTTTTAGTCTTGAAGAAAGCATAATCAGATCTTCTCAGTGAGCTATGATTTAGAAGTAGAAGACTTGGGATAAGTCTAATGCTATCTACAGTACACAGTAATTCTTGATAAGAAGATGGTCAATTCCAAAATCTGAGTAACAAATCAGAGTAAAATTCCTATAGAGGTAAATCCCTCATTAACAATAAAAGAAAGGGTCATGTCATATTATTATAGGACAAGACGGTGATATCTTCATTCCTGAAGTCCTTGGTCTTTTTTACAAGGAACATTTCACGCTTATAGCAAAATACGTTTGCTGAGTTATAAAATAGTATATAGCACAGATTTTGATAAAAATAAATTTTGCAACTATTGAATAATCAAATTAAATGTTTAAGTTTCAAAAATATATTCACTTTCTCCACATAATATTCTTCAATGAGATTGTTAAAAATACAAAGCCAGTTATTTGTGAAGAATCAAAATGATTTCATAATCATCTTACTTATTCACTTGAGAAAGCAAAACACATAATGGGGCAAACAGTAATTTAAAAACTTGGGGGCACCCAAATCAGAGCAAACGTTGTAATAAAACATTGCATTCAATAGCATTTCAGCTTAAATGTAGGTGTACCTTTCTTGAAGTCAATCACAATATCTTCAATCCATTTTGTTTATTAGGGTGATTTCCATGCGATTTGTTCAGGTGTTAAGGTAAAGCGTCTGTACCCTGTAGGGTTGTGACTTGTGTATGCCACTGTCAAGGGCTGTTTATCTTGGTCTGGGAGCAGTGTTTGCCTAACCTTAGCTTGCCATTATTGAACCATTAGTGCCCATGTTTGCCTTTGTGTTTATCAAAGAGGAACAGGGAAACAAAGTAACAGTTACTTACTGATTATAGTACATCACTTAATGGAATGAATTCAATTTCAATTGTTTTTCTTTAAAAGACCTTGAACAGCTTATCTTTGATAGAGGCTCTGTCACACATCACCATATAGAGCAAAACCTATACGCCTAACATACTTAATCCCACTATTGTTTTGTTTTATACATTGTTGTTCCTCAAGTGTCTGTTTGAAGTACATTATCCATACGGTTGTGTCTGTTATGTATAGTATACGTTTAATTAATTATTCCTACTGTGGTGTCCGTTTGGCATTCAATATGTGAAACCTTTGTATGTTATTTGTATATTTAGGCTCTATACGATGATGTGTGACAGAGTCTTAATAATCTCTATCATATATGAGCTTATAAAGCTGGACATGCCAGTTCAAACCAGTTGTAAAGTCGGCCTCTGATTATTTTAACTTTTTACTCATTTGCAAAGTCCATATTTTTATAAGTATTATATCCTGACCCAACATCCACAAGTCAAGTTAATGTCAAGTCAAGTAAAGGGTGAAACCGAGATAGATATATTTTTTTTAAATAGTAATCTCTATGGTTTCTCTGTTGATGGTCCTTAGAGATATGATTTTTTTTCAAACTTCAGTTCAGTTTTTTTAGATAAAAGTTTACAAATGTGTGGCTTCTCTTTTTTAATATGTGACTGGGCTATTAGAATTTCATTATGCATTGAAAGTTCAATTTTGAAATTATTTTTTCAGCAAATTCAACCTTTCAATTGCAAATTTGATATGAATGACAAATGACTCTATTTGACTAGATCTCATCACCATGGCACTGAAATCAACATGGGACAAGTCCAGACAAAGTCAGCAACCTGTCTCAATGTACCTTTCACCTGTCCAGTCAACTCAATGGCATTCTATACACAAACAAATTAAATTTACTGATAGTATCTATCTCGCACTGACAAAGGGAAAAAAAACTTCTAATCAAAGATTTAAAGTGTAAAAACATTTTCTTTGTGACTTGGCTCGACATTATGTGGTATTTTATGTGCTAGGTGAATGCCTTCTTTTT
>JXSR01S040358.1:35428-51123 GCA_000969725.1 Ophiothrix spiculata | reverse complement strand
CAGTTAGCTGGATAGTTGTGTTTCAATATCTGTAGATGTCAAGCACCCTTAGTAAAAGTTCATTTGAATTAGCTGACCCTCCAGTCACTATCACAATTATCATCTTTATTATCTTCATCTTTTCTCTCTCCCTAGAAACTAGTCTTGCATCAAGGCATAGATTTTAAACAGATGCGCATATATCAGATTTTGTGTGTAATGTTTGTTCTTAGATTATTGAAGTGAACCAAGACACTTCAATTTGCCATGGCAAATTTGACAACATTAAATGAATTATCATTCATCATGATGTAGATAATTTCAGAACTTTGATCTTTTGTATTGTGATTATCAAAACTTAAAAAACGAAATAGCAATATTCCGCATTAAATTTCTTAGCAACTTTGCCCGATAGTACCAGGTTAGAAACTTGCTAAAAGTCTAGTGTTATCTACAGTAGACTGCAATACATGTTGAGATGATAGTAAATTCCCACATCTGAGTAACAAATCTAAACTAAAAAGGCTACAGATCTTGCATTCCTGAAGTATTGGGAACCTTATCCATAAAGATCTGTTCTACATGGTACATTTCATGATGATAAATGTGTTTGCTGAGTTATAGAAACTTTTTTCATTGAAAGTTATAATACAGATTTGTTTTAGAAATAACTTTTGCTTATATTGCAAATTACATTTAGAGTTTGAAATCAAACGAACTCATGCTCAATAATAAAAAGACTGAATTTCTCATTGTAGGTAGTTCACAAAGTATTAAGAAGCTCCCTCCATTGCAGCTCCATGTTGGTGAATGTACCATCTTGCCATCCATTCAAGTAAAGAACCTTGGAGTCGTATTTGATACCAACCTAATGATGACCTAGCAAGTTAGTTCTACGGTGTCTTCAGCCAACTACCAGCTCCGTAACCTTTGGCGACTGCATCGGTTTCTTGACCAGGATACCAGACACCAAGCAGTGACGGCACTTATCCCGTCACGTTTAGACTATGGCAACGCACTTATGTACGGTATTACAGCCAAAGAACTCAAGACTCCTACAATCTACACAGGATAAAGCTGCAAAATTCATTTACTCTGCTGCACGACTTGATATACCGGCTCCACTTCTTCATTCCTTACACTGGCTCCCAATCCAAGAACGTATCTCATACAAAATCTGTCTTTATGTGTATAAATTGCTTCATGGTCAGTCTCCACAGTATCATGCTAATGTTTTAATCCCAAAGTCAAGACCATCACAGGGACCAACCACTCATTCTACTTAAGACTTTTATTTTTTCAAATTCACACAACTGCATTTCAGAATAAAATGTAGATATACTATTCTTGCAGTCAATCTCATTATCTTCAATCCATTCTGTTTATAAGGGTGATTTGCACTATGTACAATTATCAGTGCCAAGTTAAAAACAAATCTGTAAGTCAGTGTTCAAATACCTTGCATATAACTATCTGAGGAAATATTTGACAGAGTTTCTACTGGTTCCTGTCTGAGTATGCAGATGCTCAGCGGAATTTGCCATTTCTAAACTTGGCACAGGTACTTTTACCTTCTCTTTTCAAATGTGACTGACCCATTAGGAATCCATTATCTTATCATCATTGAAAGTTCAATTTTGACATTATTTTTTCAGTAAATTCAACCTTTCAATTGCAAATTAGATATGAATGACAAATGACTCTATTTGACTAGATCTCATCACCATGGCACTGAAATCAACATGGAACAAGTCCAGACAAAGTCAGCAACCTATCTCAATATACCTTTCACCTGTCCAGTCAACACAATTGCATTCTATACACAAACAAATTAAATTTACTGATAGTATCTATCTCTCACTCACATAGGGAAAAAACTTGATTAGGGACTTCTAATCAAAGATTTAAAGAGTGTAGAAAACATCTTCTTTGTGGCTTGGCTCAACATTATATGGTGTTTTATGTGCTAGGTGAATACCTTCTTTTCAAGTACAAATACCACCAGAATGATAATTGTGTTTACCTCTCACCTCCTTGTCTGAATTCAGATGTACGTACTTAGCCTCTGTTTACATTCTCAACACCTTGTATTCCCCTACATGTTTTGTATGCAGACTTACAAAATGCTTACGCTATTGGAATGCTCATCAGTAAATCCACAAGGCGTCGCTGGCAAAAGTCGCAGGATAGCGTGTCTGGAGGTCGCTGGCTTGACTGAACCTCACACCTGTATTCCTCTTATGCTACTCATGTACGTACTGCAAGGGGAAAAGGGTTCTGAATTTTTCATTGCATTATTTAATTACTGATTAAGATAAAAACAACTATGTGTGTCACGAATGTGTGTGTTTGAATTTGTTATCTTGCTTTCTAATAGCAGAGAGAAGACAATTTGACAGATTTCGGCAAAGTAATCTCACGGTAGTAGAGTTCATCACCCTTGGTTTAATATTACTGATTGCTCGATTCAATCACTTTTTTTCCTAGACTTACCGTGAATTGAATAAAATATTATTTTGTAGAAATGTAGCAAATGATATGCAATTTGCAGAAATTAGTGTTTTGTTTCAAGACGATGTCAATGGTATCATAAATTTTGGCTTAATGCTTCATTGAAATATGAAATATTACCATAACAAATGTCATTTGGAAAGATCACTTTTTAATTTAAAAGATTTGTGTGTCATGAATGTGTGCGTTTGTTATCTTGTTTTCTAACAACAACGAGAAGACAATTTGACAGAATTTGGCGAAGTAATCTCAAGGTGCTAGAGTTAATCACCCTAAGTATAATATCGCTGATTGCTTAATTCAATCATTTTGTCTTCCCAATCGCCACGAATTGAATAAAATTTTCTTTTGTACGGATGTATCAAATTATATGTACTTGGGAGAAATTAGTGTTTTATTTCAAGATGGGTTCAGATATGTCATAACTTATTGCAATGTTTCGCTGAAATACAAAATATCATCCTAGAGATATAATTTCGAAAGAAAGGTTAGGAATAAAGTTACCACTTGCAATCTTAACCTAAATACCATAAATAAATATTCAAAGATTACAATAACAAATGCTTGAAGGTGGTTAATCTTTACATTCTGAAAACCTGACCCCTTTCAGAAAAAAGTATGAAACTTGCAGGTACCAAACCAAATTTTTAAATATATATGTATTTTAAAATGTAGAAATAGCTACATTTATGTCCAATACACAAATGAATTTTCAAAGACCTCATTTTCTGCTTTGACCCAAAGACATGGCAAAGAATAATTCTAATCATCAAAGTACAATTTTAACAGTAAAATAGTTCCTAATGTCAGGGGGTATCAGGGGGGTGCGGAAGGGGCTGGCGCCCCCCGTAAAATTTGAAAAAACCTGCAAAATCAGCCTAATTTTGGTCAAATTTTTGTTATAAAAGCTGGAAAACACACTCTCCGGCCCCCCTAAAATTCAGATCCTAGCTCCGCGGCTGCAGGTGGTTATAACACAAAACCTCTCAGAGCACTCATGATGTAAGCCAAAGCTTTAGTAACTATTCGCCACGATCCTGTTCTGATTAGTGTCATTTCAGGTATCAAAATTGGAACAAAACTTACACAGATGTACTGCTAAGGGTACTGTAAAGCACTTTAATTTCACGGCATTAAAATTTAGCGAATTTGGAAACCCTCACTTTTTGGGTGCATTTTAATTTCACTAATTTGAATCATCTTGCTATTGAATGCTATGTTAACAATTATATTAGCGGCATTTTAATTTAGCGAATTGTGATACTAGCGAAATTAGCGAAATTAAAATGCTAGTAAAATTTTCATGCTTTACAGTATCTAACTATACACTGGTAAGGATTTCTTGTTTTTTGTAAATTCTAAACTCTCCAGAAAGTATCAGAATGTAGCACAATTAATAATATTTACAGTCTCTCTTCTTCTCATCATTAACCATCCTCCCTGACTGTTATAGCTTGTAGCACGGTAAACAAGTCACAACCTTAGCACCTAGACCAGACACTATTACACTTGTCGCTTTACATCAATTCACTGACCACTAAAATACCTACGAAAGATCTTAGGCCAAAGGAAAAAAATAGTCTGTCTCAGCTTCCCGCCTGCATAGCTTTTAAAATCAAAATTTAGCACATTTTTTTTATAGGTTTTTGAGAGATTTTCATTTTTTTTCCATCTTTTTTTCCTACTACTGGGGAAAAAAATTAAACAAACGGCCGCGAAGCGACCACAAAAAAAAAAAAAAGTGGCCGAAAAATGCAATAAAAAAATTAGGGGGGTATTTCCGCATCCGCGTAGCCCTTTTTTACTTTAAAAACAAACAAAAACAAACAAACTGCATAGCGCTTAGGGTTTGACCTCAAGTAAGCTGATACAGAGTTCTTTTTTTTTTGGCCTTATTAAAATCTCAATGAGCCACCAATCAAATCACAATTCAGCATCGAAGTGATTACGTAACTCACCCAGTTACTGGATCACGCACATACCCTGACAACGGATAAGCTCAATTCATACTCGGCCTCCAAACAAAATTTTTCCTACAAAACATTTGGTCGTGACGTCACCAAATATTTGCCATCGAACTTTAACTATGAACGGGTAGCAAACATTTGGTCCAATGTATGTGGCAATTAAATAACGTGTGCAATCTAGCGCGAAATTTTGTTTGGTCTCAACTCGGTGTTGAAGTTATTTTGTTTGGAGTCAATCGTCATTTTTACGTCACGACCAAATGTTTGGTAGGAAAAATTTTGTTTGGAGGCCGACTATGAAGTAATACTTTTGTGTGGAGATCATTTCGATCATGGTTCAAAACAAGAAAGCCTGATCCAGTTGTCTGGGTGATAATCGGATGACAAGTAACACTTCGATACTGAATATGCTGAGAAAAGCTACTACGTATGTACTATAAAACCCAAAATAGCCACAACATTTTTGTGTAGCAGTTGTTAATACATTTGATGATATTAAAAGAAATCAAAATTGTATTCAAGATAAATCTGAAAAGACAGTCTCATAAAAGGATGTAAAGAAGCATAGAAAAGCTTGTTGAGCATATCTGACAGGCGTAGAATAGCTTTTGTAACGATTGGTCAGTCTCAACAGGGATTAGATAAGGGCAAGAAAATTCTACCGTCCTGACAAACATTCATTTAATTCTGCTTCAATACTTCTTTCACATGGGGTTAAATTCTATTAATAATACTCTGATAACCTTTCCAGCAAACATTTTCACAATGTTTGATACAATAAAGATATACTGGACAGTACCATGAGTGGGTGCTTGTCAACCATCTCTTACACAACTATACAATTTCATTCAATCATCTCTTTCCTGGCTATTCAATTTCATACATCTATAATAGCTGCAATATCAAGTGACACATTGAAATGGGGGAAGAAAGTGCAAGTGGTATTGTCATGTCTCAAGCTTATTGTAGAAACAAGATTTCAGCCACTGACAAAATATGAATGCATAAGAAATTGTATTGCATGAGAATTGAAATGATAAAAGAATAATTGTGATCATAGTACTAATATGTGTTTCCTAATCAACTGTCTTTAAAGGGGTTATCTATGATCCACGTCTCATTGCAGTTACATCCATCAAAGTTCAGATGTTTATCTAATAAGTTAAGAATCCTTTACTCAGTACTGATATCTTTGACAAATCTGAAACCTTTCTTGAAACTATGTTTGCATTCTTATATAAAATAGTGTGTCTTTTCTATATTTTTGACTATAATAACAGCACAGTAACCTATGAAGATTTATGTAAGTTTGTAAGGCATCTAACTTGAAACTGAAAGATCAGGGTTTATCCATTTTCAGCATGCATTTATATGCTTCAATCCTCTTTATTGCAATGGTTCAATATCTCAGAAATATGGCAACACTTTCAGTTAGTTGGATAGTTGTGTTTCAATATCTGTAGTGATGTCAAGCACCCTTAGTAAAAGTTCATTTGACTTAGCTGACCCTCCAGTCACTATCACAATCATCATCTTTATCATCTTCATCTTTTTTCTCTCCATAGGAACTAGTCTTGCATCAAGGCATAGATTTTAAACAAATGAGCATATTATATCAGATTCTGTGTGTAATGTTTGTTCTTAGATCATTGAAGTAAACCATTAAGAAGAGTATCACTCAAATGAACCAAGACAATTCAATTTGCTACTATCCAAGAATGGTGGAAATTTGACAACACTAGCTTAGTCTTATTCATCATGATGCAGATAATTTCAGAACTTTTGATCTGTTGTGATTGTCAGAACTTAAAAATTATCTGGCATTCCTGAAGTATTGGAAATCTTATCCATAAAGATCTGTTTTACATGGTACATTTCATGATGATAAATGTGTTTGCTGAGTTATAGAAACTTTTTCATTGAAAGGTATAATACAGATTTGTTTTAGAGATAACTTTTGCTTATAAATAAAAGTACACAAATTATATTTAGGAGTTTCAAAAATGCACACTTTTAAAACATGATGTTTTTTTAGTTAAACTCTCATATAAAATTAAAAGCCACAATTTTTGCCAGGCAGAATAATTTTCGCTCAATCATAGACAAAGGTAAAAATACAAAACAACCACTATTGTACAAAACTAGTAATTTCAGAAAATTGAGAGTGTTTGCAATAATTGCAGGAGCAAATGTTGTTAATTTTTTTTAAAAATCACAAAACTCCATTTCAGAATAAAATGTAGATATACCATTCTTGCAGTCAATCTCATTATCTTCAATTCAATTTGTTTATAAGGGTGATTTTCATGCCATTGAATCAGGTGTTAAGGTAACGCGTCTGTACCTTTGGGGTTGTGACTTGTGTATGCCACTGTCAAGGGCTGTTTATCATGTAGGTACACATAGGAAGAGTGTTTGCCTAAACTTAGCTTCACATTCGTGCCCATGTTCTATTTTGAGTTTATTTTAAAAAAATTTGAAGAAACAGTTACTAACTGATAATAGTACATCACTTAATGGATTTGATTTCAATTGTTTTTCTTTAGAAGACATACAACATTTAGCTTATAGTTAGAGCACACTGACTTTGGGGTGCACTATGTACAATACATAATCAGTGCCAAGTTAAAAACAAATCTGTAAGTTAGTGTTCAAGTACCTTGCATATAATTATCTGAGGAAATATTTGACGGAGTTTCTAGTGGTTTCTGTCTGAGTATGCAGATGCTCAGCTGAATTTGCCATTGTTAAACTTGGCACAGGTACTTTTACCTTCTCTTTTCAAATGTGACTGAGCCATTAGAAATCCATTATCTTATCATCATTGAAAGTTCAATTTTGACATTATTTTTCAGCAAATTCAACCTTTCAATTGCAAATTTGATATGAATGACAAATGACTCTATTTGACTAGATCTCATCGCTGTGGTGATGATATCAACATGGGACAAGTCCAGAAAAAGTCATCAACCTATCTCAATATACCTTTCACCTGTCCAGTCAACACAATTGCATTCTATACACAAACAAATCAAATTTACTGATGGTATCTATAACACTCACACATGGAAAAACGAACCTGATTAGGGACTTCTAATCAAAGATTTAAAATGTATAGAAAACATACCTTGGCTCTACATTATAAAGCATTGGATGTGCTAGGTGAATGCTTTCTTTTAAAGTACAAATTTCCTCAGATGGAAATTGACAAGTAAAATGTACACAGCCTGTCTTTAACTTTTTGCCATCTATTTATCAACCCTCATAGCAAGACTTGAAGGCAGGGTATAGACTAGGTAACTTAAATGACTAGCCTAAGGGTGCTTAATCAGGAAACCTTCAATCTGAAAGAAATTAGGGAAGGGGTTGTATTGATCTGGGTTTTGTCCATAAATAGGTTTTCCAAAACAAGCAAAAAGCATGGTTTTTAAAATGTCAGCAAATACAAAAAATGTGATGTATGCAAGGCGTTGGATGGATGGTGATGGTAAAATTTACCCAGCAACACGGCCATCCAGAGGGCTTATGTCTTGACCAAAGCTTCAACTCAAATTGATAAAAACAATGGATAGTGTCATCTTCATCACCCTCAAGCAGACTGGACAAATAAGAATCATCTAAAGACATTGACCTTGAGTCAGCACTGAGTAACGCCTGGCATGGCCGTTTGGCATGTGTAAATAGGAAAAAGACAAAGTGATGGTCTGACTGAGTGAGTGACCATGCTACTTGGACATTTAAGTAATGATGGCCGCACTGAGTAGAGGATGTTCCTGTTTTATGCGCTATTTACATGTTGGAGCCCTGAAGGTCATAGGCTGTTAAACAGGAATCCATTTGAAAGGACAGAATAACCTGCAGACTTGATGGTAAGTGTTTGCTGACATTGAGTTAACACATATTTGAGGCTACAAAAGATAAGAGAAAGCTTAGGAGTTGATTAATCTTCAATTGGTAGGATTTAGTCATGTGCCAGGGTCATGTGATTTGCTATCTTCACAGGGATAGAATAAATCAATATCACACTCCTTTATAAACAGTTTTAATCTAAAGCTTATTTATTTATTTATTTTAGCTTTCATAATACAGGATAGCTTCTTCAGTGGCTAAGCACTGCTATTCTAGAAGGCCCTGTTTTAGTTGTAATACATATATAACATAATTTACAAATATTTACAAGGAAAAAAAAGAAGAAGACATAAAACTATAGTAAACTAAAATGTAGTTTAAGTACACAAATAGATATGTAGAAAATTTAAATTACGTTCATTGTTTTATTTTTATTTATAGGAATAAATTAGATTTCTAAAAGTTAAATACTTTTAACAGATGACATGAACTTCATAAATTTGAATTTATAGATTGCAGTGCAATAAACCACCGACACTCCTGCAACAAATATTTTGCTTCATAAGCAGAGCAAGAGTGTAAGTAAAAAGTTAGGTATTTGGCTGTCAGATGTAATTGGGCCATTTCCTTCTCCATCTAGACAAACTACTGTAGACAGAGCATCCTGGTGAGCACACCTAGAGAGCAATATGCAGCCACTAGATTTATACAACAATTAGCCTTTGATCCTTTTGCCTAGTATTTGCACAGTAAATACTGTGACAAATGTCTACATTTATTTGTTAGTTGTTGAGGTATCAATTTTTAAATGATTTACAAAATGAAATGGAAAATAAAAGACAATTTGTTTTTCACTTTGTTCATCCTCTCACAAGATATAGGACATTTATGATCAAAAAAAGTAAATCATGTATATGTATTCATTACTGATTTGATTATCAACTACATTTTAACTTGCATTAAATTAAATATTCTTTAAAATAAAATGGAGAGGGTTGCGTTTGGTATAAGCTACAACACAGCTGAGATTTAATAAGTCACCAGTCAAACCCACAGATATCCTTAGCTCTTTGTTTCAAGCTTTTAAAGCATTAGAAAATATATAAATTAGAGATTATACAGTTACAAAATCATCCAACTTTTCCTATTCGAAGTGCAAGTCACACACCAATAATTCCATGAAGCAATAACTGATATTACTGTTTCATTTGATATTAATACACCAATGCATATTGAACTGATAGGAGGAATTTGGAACATGCCTGATAGCAACATCACCATCACCTAAGAAGCACTCTGCCATCAGAATAAAAATTGTGTTTACCTCTCACCTCCATGTCTGAATTCAGATGTACATAGTTAGCCTCTGTTTACTTTCTCAACACCTCGTATTCCCCTTCTGATCTACCACTCTAAGCACCCTACATGTTTTGTATGCAGACTTACAAAATGCTTACGCTATTGGAATGCTCATCAGTAAATCCACAAGGCATCACTGGCAAAAGTCGCAGGATAGCGTGTCTGGAGGTCGCTGACTTGACTGAACCTCACACCTGTATTCCTCTTATGCTAGTCATGTACTGTAGGGGGAAACAGGTTCTGAATATTACATTGCATTATTTAATTATTGATTATGATAAAAACAACTATAGGCGCGTTCCCACTGACTCTCGGTTAACGCCAAATTCGCTAGCCTCTAGTCTAAATTCTCGGCTAAGCGCCGTCAGGATGCAACTCATTTCTGTAGCCTCTAGTCTAAATAGTGAATTTTAACCGTAAGACTTTCTAGCGGTTATCTTTCGGCTAACCTAATCTTGCTTAGCCGAGAGTCTTAACTGAGAGTCAAAACGCCGTGAAGATGCGATCTTTTATCTTAACCGAGAGTCAATTTATGATGTGACCTTCGGCGAAATCGGCGATTGCACACGCCATTCCCTGTCAGCACATAATGCATTTACTTCCATATAGCAGTTTAGCACTGTATTTCTGTGGCAAATATATAAGATATGAAACGAGCAATTCTCACTGGTAGAAATCGAGTACGGAATGCACATTTGGAACATCATTCGAGTACACTTTAGTTCAATTGTAGTGCAATTTTTTGTAGTAGAATTGTACTGTAATTGTACTTGAATGATGTTCCAAATGTGTACATTTCAATCTTGTACTAGAATTGTACCCAATTTTCTCCAGGGCTGTTCCTTTCATGGCGTAGGCCTAAATACCATCTTTTTTTCAAGTGATAAATTAGTGGAAGACTAGAAAGCTGGAGTATCTGACTTGAACTGTCTAACAAGAACTTTACGGCAATAATAATGACAACATTCTGCACAGATCGGTCTTCTTGTGCATAGCCTCGCCATCTTTGTTTACGTTTTCCGATTTCATATGGCTCATTTTACGGTAAGATTTAGACTCTAGGTTAGCAAAAGTTCTTTGACCTCTTTCGCTAGACTAGAGTCTAAATTCGCAGTGAGGACAGACACTCTGGCTTAGCGGTTGGTTTAACTTTAGACGCGAGTCTTCTAAACCAAGCAAAAACCTTCGTGAAAACACGGCTATTGTGTGTCATGAATGTGTGTGTTTAAGTTTGTTATCTTGTTTTCTAACAACAAAGAGAAGACAATTTGACAGAATTCGGCAAAGTAATCTCAATTTTGCAGAAATTAGTGTTTTGTTTCAAGATGAGTTCAGTTATGTCATAACTTATGGCAATGTTTCATTAAGATACAATAAATATGTATTTTAAGATGTAGAAATAATTACATTTATGTCAAGATTTTAACTGTAAAATAGTTCCTAATGTCAGGTGGTTATAACACAAAACCTCTCAGAGCACTCATGATGTAAGCCAAAGCTTTAGTAAATATTCTCTACGATCCTGTTCATTTCAGGAATCAAGATTGGAACAAAACTTACACAGATGTACTGCTAAAGGTATCAAGCTATACACTGGTAAGGATTTCTTGGTTTTTGTAAATTCCAAACTCTGAAGAAAGTATCAAAATGTAGCACAATTTATTCTATTTACAGTTTCTCTTCTTCTCATCATTAACCATCCTCCCTGACTGGTTATAGCTTGTGGGCACAGTAAACAAGTCATAACCTTAGCACCTAGACCAGACACTATTACACTTGTCGCTTTACATCAATTCACTGACCACTACAACACCTACAAAAGATCTTATTGAAATCTCAATGAGCCACCAATCAAATCACAATATGCTGAGAAAAGATACTGCTTGTGTACTATGAAACCCAAAATAGCCACAACATTTTTTGTGTAGCAGTTGTCAATACATTTGATGATATTAAAAGAAATCGAAATTGTATTCAAGATAAATCTGAAAAGACAGTCCAATAAAAGGATGTAAAGGAGCATAGAAAAGCTTGTTCAGCATATCTGACAGGCGTAGAATAGCTTTTGTAACGATTGGTCAGTCTCAACAGAGACTAGATAAGGGCAAGAAAATTCACATTCATTTAATTCTGCTTCAATAATTCTTTCACATGGGGTTAAATTCTATTAATAACGCTCTGATAACCTTTCGAGCAAACATTTTCACGATGTTTGATACAATAAGGATATAGTGGACAGTGCCATGTGTGGGTGCTTGTCAACCATCTCTTACACAGCTATACAATTTCATTCTTTCATCTCTTTCCTAGCTATTCAATTTAATACATCTATAGCTGCAATATCAAGTGAAACTTTGAAATGGGGACAGAAAGTGCATGTGGTATTGTCATGTCTCAAGCTTCTTGTAGAAATAGAAACATGTTTTGATCTGAGATTTCAGCCACTGACAAAATATGAATGCATAAGAATATTGTATTTTATGAGAATTGAAAGGATAAAAGAATATTTGTGATCATAGTTCCAATACGTGTTTCGTAATCAAATGTCTTTAAAGGGGTTATCTATGATCCACATCTCATTGCAGTTACATCCATCAAAGTTCAGATGTTTAGCTGATAAGTTAAGAATCATTTACTGATATCTGTGACAAATCTGGAACCTTTCTTGAAAAGTTGTATGCATTCTTGAATTAAAGAGTGCGTCTTTTCTATATTTTTGCTTACAATTATAGCACAGTAACCTATGAAGATTTTTGTAAGTTTGTAAGGCATCTAACTTGGAACTGAAAGATAAGGTTGCATCCAAATTCAGGATGCATTTATATGCTTCAATCCTCTTTATTGCGATGGTTCAATATCTCAGAAATAGGGCAACACTTTTAGTTGGATAGTTGTGTTTCAATATCTATAGCGATGTCAAGCACCCTTAGTAAAAGTTCATTTGACTTAGCTGACCCTCCAGTCACTATCACAATCATCATTTTTATCATCTTCATCTTTTTTTCTCCCTAGGAACTAGTCTTGCACCAAGGCATATTTTAAACAAATGATCATATATCAGACTTTGTGTGTGTAATGTATGTTCTTTGATCATTGAAGTTAACCATTTGGAAGGGTATCACTCAAATGAACCAAGACAGTTCAATTTGCCACCATCCAAGGGGGTGGTGGCAAATTTGACAACAATAGCTAAGTCTCATTCATCATGATGCAATTAATTTCAGAATTTCAGAATTTTGATCTTTTGTGATTGTCAGAACTTAAAAAAACAGCAATATTCCACATTAAATTTCTTTGAAACTGTGCCCAATAGTGCCAGGTTAGAGGCTGTAATTTTGGAACTCAATTTCAATTTTGAAGAAAGCATAATCACAGCAATTCATATTGAGATGATAGTAAATTCCCAAATCTGAGAAACAAATCACAACTAAAAAGGCTACAGAGGTGAATCCCTCATTAACACGGTAAGAAAAGGTCATATCCATTGAGTGGATGAAAGTGTTATCTTACATTCCTGAAGTATTGGAAACCTTATCCATAAAGATCTGTTCTACATGGTTCAAGTCATGATGATAAATGTGTTTGCTGAGTTATAAAAACATTTTCATTGAAAGGTATAATACAGATTTGTTTTAGAAATTGTTTTTGCTTACCAGTATGGAATAGAGGTTGACAAATTATATTTACAGTTTCATCAATGCACATTTACTCAACATGAAGTTCTTTAAGTTAAAACCTCATATAAAATCTAAAGCCACAATTTTTGTCGGGCAGAATAATTTTATTCAATCATTCACAAGGGTAATAACAAAAAGAAAAACACAATTATACAAAACTAGTAAATTGCAAAAACTGAGAGTGCTTGCAAGTGCAGGAGCAAATCTCGTTAAATTATTATTTTTTTCAAATTAATAAATCTTTATTATCTTTAATCCATTTTGTTTATAAGGGTCATTTTCATGGAACTTATTCAGTGTCAGTGTCTGCACCTTTGTGGTTGTGACTTATGTATGCCACTGTCAAGGGCTGTTTATCATGTATGGTGTAGGAAGAGTGTTTGCCTAAACTTAGCTTCGCATTCGTGCCCATGATCTATTTTGAGTTTATCAAAAAAAGAGGAAATGAAGAAACAGTTACTTACTGATAATAGTACATCACTTAATGGAATGATTTCAATTGTTTTTCTTTAGAAGACCTATAACATTTAGCTTATCATATGAGCACACTGACTTTGGGGTACACTATGTACAATACATAATCAGTGCCAAGTTAAAAAAAATCTATAAGTTAGTGTTCAAATACCTTGCATATAATTATCTGAGGAAATATTTGACAGAGTTTCTAGTGGAGTATGCAGATGCTCAGCAAAATTTGCCATTGTTAAACTTGGCACAGGTACTTTTACCTTCTCTTTTCAAATGTGACTGAGCCATTAGGAATCCATTATCTTATCATCATTGAAAGTTCAATTTTGACATTATTTTTCAGTAAATTCAACCTTTCAATTGCAAATTTGATATGAATGACAAACGACTCTATTTTACTTGATCTCATCGCTGTGGTGATGATATCAACATGGGACAAGTCCAGACAAAGTCAGCAACCTATCTCAATATACCTTTCACCTGTCCAGCCAACACAATTGCATTCTATACACAAACAAATTAAATTTACTGATAGTATCTATCTCTCACTCACATAGGGAACAAACTTGATTAGGGACTTCTAATCAAAGATTTAAAGTTTGTAGAAAACATCTTCTTTGTGGCTTGGCTCAACATTTTATGATATTCTATGTGCTAGGTGAATGCCTTCTTTTTAAGTACAAATTTCTTCAGTTGGAAATTGACAAGTAAAATGTGCACAGCCTGTCTTTAACTTTTTGCCATCCGTTTTTTAAGCCTTATAGCAAAACATCAGGCAATGTATAGACCAGGTAACTTAAATAATCCATGGGAGCTTAATCAGGAAACTGTCAGTATGAAACCTTCAATAATAAAGAAATATAGGAAGGAGCAGTATTGATCTGGGTTTTGTCCATTAATATGTTTTCCAAAACAAGCAAAAAGCATGGTTTTAAAAATGTCAGCAAATACAAAAAATGTGATGTATGCAAGGAGTTGGATGGATGGTGATGGTAACATTTCCCCCTATAACATGGCCATCAAGAGGGCTCTTGACCAAAGCTACAACCCAAGTTGATAAAAACAATCGATAGTGTCATCTTCACCATCCTCAAGCAGATTGGACAAATAATAAGAACCATCTAAAGACATTGACCTTGAGTCAGCACAGAGTAACGCCTAGCACGGCCATTTGGCATGTGTAAATAGGAAAAAGACAAGGTGATGGTCTGACTGAGTGAGTGACCACGCTACTTGGACATTTAAGTAATGGTGGCCGAACCAAGTAGAGGATGTTCCTGTTTTATGCGCTATTTACACATTGGAGCCTTGAGGGTCATCGGCTGTTAAACATGATTCAATTTGAATGGACAGAATAACCTGCAGACCTGATGCTAAGTGTCTGCTGACATTGACTTAACACATATTTGTAGCTACAAAAGATAAGAGAAAGCTTAGGAATAAGAGTTGTTTAATCCTCAATTGGTAGGATTTAGTCATGTGCCAGGGTCACTATCTTCACAGGGATAGAATAAATCAATATCACACTCCTTTATAATAAGTTAGTTTAATCTAAAGATGAACAAAATGTAGTTTGAGTACACAAATAGATATGTAGAAATTTAATATACATAGCTTTATTTTGATCTATAGGAATAAACTAGATTTCAAAAAGTTCAATATTTTTAACAGATGACATAAACTTCATCAACTCAAATTTATAAGCATCCAGGAATTCTTTAAGTATTAAAATTCTTTAAAGTCAAATGAAATTTCATTACTAGTGAAATAATTAAGTAAATCTAATGGTTATGTAGGCCTAAGCATAAGTGTCAATTTATTTGTTTAAAATCTTAATTTTTCACTTTTTATTTTTGATGAAGTCATGTTTATGTTATAGCATTGC
>JXSR01S040358.1:0-11870 GCA_000969725.1 Ophiothrix spiculata | reverse complement strand
ATATTCCAAATTCTTATCAGTTCAATATGCTTTTGTCTCTAAATATCAAATGGATCAGTAATAACAGTTATTGCTTCATGAATATATTTGCTGAGTGACTTGCACTTTGAATATGTAACGTTGGATGATTTTGATATTGTATAGTCTCCATTTCATGAGTTCCATAACGCTGCCACCTTTTGCTAAGCATAAAAGATTGAAATAAAGAGTTAGACAGTTTTGTGGGTTTGAACTTGAGTCTTTTTGATTGCGCTGCTTAATTGCAGTGTAACAGTCCAATGCAATCTCCCATATTGTTAGTATTATTTATTAGTTTTCGTCAATAGGCAAGGGACATGCATAGCCTAGCAGTAAAATTCTCCTACTCTTAATCATGGGCCACTGAGAATCATGGGTTTAAATCCACTGAGCAGCGTGTGTAGTGCTATGGGACCATAATTGAAGACATCTTATACAAGCCGCAAGGTTTTAACTCGGAATTAAATTCCTTTGGCATGCTTCTGGCGTCTCTACAGGTCACAGACACCGTCCGGACACCGGCTGGTGTCCCGGTGGTTGGCCAGTGTCCGATCGGAGTCTGCTAAATTGACTAGTTAAACACATTGTAACCTCGCCGCAAGGTTATGTGACCAGGGTATCCGTAAGATATTACCCTCATGTGCTCCCCTTGATCTCTAGGTGTTAATTGGGTTACTTTTTGGTCACAAAACAGTAATATACTAAGGACAGACAGACAGATGGCTGTTAAGATCAGTTCATTTCTTAAATAAATCTTGACAATATTTCACTTCAACTAAAAAAAATAAAAATTGGTGGCATTTGTCACAGTATTAACTGTGGAAATACTAGGCATAAGGATCCAAGGCTAATTGTTGTATAAATCTAGTGGCTGCATATTGCTCTCTAGGTGTACTCACCAGGATGCTCTGTCTACTGTGGTTAGTCTAGATGGAGAAGGAAATGGCCCAATTACATCTGACAGCCAAACACCTAACTTTTTACTTACACTCATGCTCTGCTTATGAAGATAAATACATTCCATGTGTAAGTGATTTCAGACACATTGGAAAACATTTGTAGCAGTAGTCTAAATGCTTTTTTCAATTTTTTTTTCGTTAATATTGGGTGTGGTGGAGGTACTGTCCTCCAAGACGTAATGCCAAATTTAAACCAATTGACACATAGTGGTATATAGTAATTGTTTCAGGACAAAAAAGTACAATGACTTCCCACCTGATAATGATTTGTACAAAAGCTTCACTGAGGTCAAGAACATAAATATAATACACATTTACCCCATTGTACTTTTTTGGGGAGGTATTAGTGATTTAGGGGTGGAATGCTTGATCCTTGTATCTGACAGATTTTAACTTTAAAAAGTTGTCTAGGATAATAAGATAAAGTGCATCGGTTGTCTTTGATTACCACAAAAGGTTCAAAAGGTGAATTTCATTTTTGTCATAGAACTTATCATCTGTACCATCACATGCTTAAAGGAGCTTGGTCCAATTTTTTCAAAATTCAGTTTTCCATGTCATATAAAAGATGACATCTTAAGAAGTTGTAAGTTTGAAATTTCAGCTGAATCGGTCAAACTGTATTGATTTTATGGGCAATTTTGTATTTCAAAATATGTGTGAAGTTCATAATCAGGGTTCTTACACTTTCTGAGCAAAAAAATTCCATGACTTTTCCTTGACCATTTTGTAAACATTCCATGACTTTCTCTTGTAAAATGCACTAATATATTTTTACAAATTTTGTAAAATAGTTGTACTTTAAAACATTACTGGTTCTTTCAGACAAAAGACCATTGTCATCAATAGTCATGTCATGATACACAAAAAAGCAACTAATTTCTTAAGCTTAATAAATGTAAGCTTACCACGTTTTAGATTACATGAACTTGTATCAGTTCCCTGGCATCTTGCTACTTTAGTCGCAAAATCCTGTCTTAGTACAGTATTAAAATACACGTTTTGAAATCAATCACCGCACCGCCGTTCTTTCACAAAAACACCGCTCAAAATGGAGTCGAACAAACTTTAACAAACATCGTTAGAAGACCATCGATGATTCGCTGTTTTGTAGAATATGGTTGGCACCCATTGAGGGCAGTATGATGTACCCTCTGCCAGCGGGTGTTGGTATTATACTCAGTTCGTGACTTCACTTTCCGATGGAACAGAAAAATCTGGGCGAAATGTTACGAAAATACTAATTTTATTACCATTTATGTTTAAAATGCATATAAATAATAAGTCGGATATATTTATAGTGGGCAAATTTTGAAATTCCATGATTTTCCATGACTCTTTTCGGATTTCAATGACTTTCCATGCCTGAAAACTGAAAAAGCAAAATTCAATGACTTTCCAGGTTTTCCAGGACCCGTACGAACCCTGATTATGGTTACCATAATTAGACAAATTTTGATATGTATCTCCAAAATGGATTCAGATTCAGACATAAAATTTCTCTTGGGTTATGAAGAAAATATGAGCAATATATTGGTACCAAAATCTCAAAGTTTGAAAAAATGAGTTGCAGCAATCTGTCCATGCTCCTTTAATCAATATGAAAACAAACATTAATCATTTAAATGCTACTTTGTAAGCATGATGTAGAAATATTAGCTATATTGTGCATCTAATTATATTGATGATGGCGCTCAAACCGCAAGGTCAATCAGACAACAATATCAACAGCTTGGTGTAAATAGAATAACAAGGGTTTGTGGCCATTTTGTTGATGATGTGTTGTCAATAGTGAATGGCATAGCAATGTTCCAATGAATTACTGCAAGAATGTTCCATGTAATTGGGGTCGATTTGGGGTCAAATAATGATTTAAGGTGGATCATGAAAGCAAAATTAAATGAAAATGTTCAGAATGTTTCATGAGTATGACAGTATCAGGACACGTAATCATTGAAAGGTTTTAATTAAATATTGAATGAATCCATGTAATTATGGTATCTGATGAGTAAATAACCAGGTAATATATTACATGATTATGCATTTTATTTCATCTATGTTAAAAAATATTGGGCTTTACAAATCTCAGAAATTCATAATCGCAAAACAATGCAATTAATTTAAATTTTCTTTGCATTTGCTCCATGTTTGTTTGTGTATTTAAACTAAATTTCAGTCACATATTAATAAACTCCTAAGCTTTCTCTTTCATAGCCTCAAATATGTGTTAAGTCAATGTCAGCAGACACTTAGCATCAGGTCTGCAGGTTATTCTGTCCATTCAAATGGATTCCTGCTTCATTTGCTATGACCTCAGGGCTCCAATGTGTAAATAGCACATAAAACAGGAACATCCTCTACTCAGTGTGGCCGTCATTACTTACATGTCCTAGTAGCGTGGTCACTCAGTCGGACCATCACCTTGTCTTTTTCCTATTTACACATGTCAAATGGCCGTGTCAGGCGTAACTCCTTGCCGACTCAAGGTCAATGTCTTTAGATGGTTCCTATTTGTCCAATCTGCTTGAGGGTGATGGAGATATTCCATTGACAATATCGATCATTTTAATCAACCCGAGATGAAGTTTTGACCACGACATAAGCCCTCTAGATGGTTGTTCGCATCATCATCTATCTGTCTGTCTATCCAACCCCTTTCACACATCACATTTTTTGTATTTGCTGACATTTTTAAAACCAAGGTGGATACTTGTTTTTGAAAACACATTTATGGAGTAAAGCCAAATCAATACTGCCCCTTCCCTTATTTCTTTCATATTGAAGGTTTCTGATTAAGCACCTCCAGGCTAGTCATTTTAAGTTACCTAGTCTACTACTGTACCTTCAAGTCTTGCTATGAGGGTTGAAAATAGATGTCAAAAAGTTAAATACAGTCTGTGTACATTTTACTTGTCAATTTCCATCTGAGGAAATTTGTACTTAAAGGTGCAATTTGTGATTTTGAAGTAACATAAACCTTGCATCTTTTCTAGCTAAATAAAAAGAAGAGTACAACATAAATATTTACTGAAAATTTCACTTGATTCCATCCATTCGTTTTCAAGTTACAGGCTTTTCAGCATTTTAAAAATCCCCATAGGCTAATGTGTTGTAATTATTGTCGGGTCCCGACAATAATTAGAAAATGACACATTTTCTCAGTTTTCTCAAATATGCTAGCACATATGAAAGAATGGTTTGGAGATCGTAACATATACCAGCTGAGGATTCTTATAACCTAAAAAACTTATTTTTGAAAGATGTGACCTTGAGGATGAAAAGTGGATCATGAATTGCCCCTTTAAAAAGAAGGCATTCACCTAGCACATCAAGTGCATATAAGAAGATGTTGTCAACATACTTAAATCTTTGATTAGAAGTCGCTAATCAAGTTCTTTTTTCCCATGTGAGTGAGAGATAGATACTATCAGTAAATTTAATTTGTTTGTGTATAGAATGCAATTGTGTTGGCTGGACAGGTGAAAGGTATATTGAGAGAGGTTGCTGACTTTGTCTGGACTTGTCCCATGTTGATATCATCACCACAGCGATGTGATCTAGTCAAATAGAGTCATTTGTCATTCATATCAAATTTGCAATTGAAAGGTTGAATTTGCTGAAAAAATAATGTCAAAATTGAACTTTCAATGATGATAAGATAATGGATTTCTAATGGGTTAGTCACATTTTGAAATAATAGGTAAAAGTACTCTGTGAGTTGACATAAAGGCAAATTTGGCTGAGCATGTGCATTTATCAAGTGGCCAGTAGGGCCTCTCTAAAAATTTGAAAGTGACTTGCTTTTCCTGGCAGAAAGCTGCAAAGTCTTCTACTGAAGTCACTTTTTGCAGCTTGCTGGCAAGTAGCTGCAAGTCATCCAGTACACCTAATGAATGGATCAAGTGATAAGTCTTACAATTTACCTGAAGCCCATTGGCCTATAGCTTGATTGGGTATTCCATGCCGATCAGGGTATTAAAGGTATTAGCCATGATTCCACATAGATATGCCAACTCATAAAAACTTCTTTGAATCAAGAAAGACATGACAAAACCAAAATAAACAACCAAAGTTTCATTATCTTTTTTAAAAGACAAATTTCTACTTATACATCTACCAACAGCATTTCTATTTTTCTAAACTTAATTTAATTAAGTTAACTTAATTTTAGAAGTATGCTTGTTGGTTTTGTTAGGAATATAAAACATATTTATGCGAGATTCACAACATGAGTGATATTTTTTAGTATTATTTTCATTCTATTTTTGTGTGCATAATTTTTTGTTATCTCCTCAATATCAGTTTGTGTATGTTTATGTTATGTTTTATGAAATGTCTGTCATTTTTATGATATTGAAATAAATTTTGAATTTAGTCGTCCTCATATATCAAGATTTGGTGGACCATTTTATTTTGTCACTGACAAGGCCACTAAGGACACCGTGGGCTGGATCTGGTCTGCAGGTACGCTGGTACCCTTGATGTGGGCGTTACACTATATGGTTCAGACTGCCCATCATCGCAGGTAACGGCTGATCATAATTAGTCAAAATTTTGACCAGTAGAATTACACAACTTAATTGCCAGCTCACTCGCCCTATCTAACTACACTACAATCGTTCGTGAGTGGAAGGTTTTGGTGAAGAGGTTGATAAAAAGGCGATGTTTACATACGCGACCTCTGAATGACACATTAAAATTTAACTACGCGTTACAAGAAATTCGCGCAATCACCAATGTGTCACGCGTGTAAGTGCTTGACGCAGAAAACAAATACCTTTCAGATACGGGCCAATCAAGTGCTTAGATTGATCAGTGGTTACCGCTGTTTTATTTTAGATAAGACGTCAGAGTCCAGCGTAGTCTGCAGGCTGCCATTTGAGAAGGCCTATAAGTATGTTTTATATAACTGATGATGTAAGGGGGGGGGGGGCATGCCAGATTTAAATTTGTGATACTGATGATTTTCTTACGGATATGAATTTCTGTCTTTCCTTGTTATTTTATTTTGTACATTACAATGTGAAACCCTCCAGAAATCAACAGAACATAACACAATTTTTCTCTCTTATTCTTGTCTTTCTGCCTTCTTTTCCATCAACCAATCTCCCTGACTGGTTATAGCTTCTAGGCACAGTAAACAAGTCATAACCTTAGCACCTAGACCAGACACTATTACACTTGTCGCTTTACATCAATTCACTGACCAATACAATATCTACGAAAGATCTTATTGAAATCTGAACGAGCCACACAATCAAATCGCAATACGCTGAGAAAAGTCACCCGTATACTATGAAAATTAAAATAGCGACAATGTTTCTTGTCTAGCAGTTGTCAATACATTTGATGATATTAAATTGAATGAAACTTGTTGTATTCACATAAATCTACTAAGACAGTCCCATGAAAGGACATAAATGATCATAGAAAAGCTTGTTGAGCATATTTGACAGGCGTAGAATAGCTTTTGTAACGATTGGTCAGTCTCAACAGGGACAAGGCAATTCTACCTGACAAATGTTCATTTAATTCTGCTTCAATAATTCTTTCACAAAGGGGTTAAATTCTATGTTTCAATAACCTTTCCTGCAAACATTGTCATGTTTGATAAAATACAATACAACGCTGGACAGTACCATCAGCGGATGCTTGTCAACCATCTCTTTCACAACGATATAATTTGATTCAGCCATCATGACTACCCAATTTCATACATCTATAGTTGCAATATCAAGTGACATGTTGAAATGGGGGCAGAAAGTGCAAGTGGTATTGTCACTCTTCAAGCTTATGAGTAATAGAAACATGGTTTGGTCTGAGATTTAAACCAGCGACAAAACATGAAAAGATGAATTATATGTGGGCAGCCGCAGCAAAACGATGCCGTTGTTGTATCCTACTTGTACAGAGTGTCCACGAATGATTGATACCCGAATATCGGATTTATTTGTGGACCAATGGGTAAGGTTTTGGTCAAATCTTGTTAATTTTCAAGTTAAACAAGTCTTTAAGTTTCTGAAGAATTTTGCATTTTTCAAATCGCATGTTCCTGTGAAAAGTTATAGAGATTTTTCCAAACAGGGTATATTTTTCAATTTGTAATCAGAGAAATTATTGAACTTTTAATTAAAACTGACTACACTGAAACCTTCTTTTAATTTTCCAAAGTTACAAAGTAAAATACAATTTGAGAATTATTGACTGACTGTGCTGGATATGAAGTTAGTTCTGGAGAAAGAAAAAACAATTTTGGTCCGGTTACGCTTGAACAGCTTTACATAATGAAAGGTACATATCATGTGAGATGTTACGCACCTAGAAACTTTATATTTGCCATTTCTAATGACAACCGGAAGTTAGTAGTTTTGATGAGTATTATTGGTAATAACTCAATATTAGGACCAGTATTTGTCGACAGACACCTCGACGCGCGGTGGTATGTTGACATAATCAACAGAATTGTTGTTCCTCAACTTGCCAGCCAGTGTCCTGCTCCATATCTGATTAAGACTATCTCGCTATTCTGAGTAAGAAGAGATTCAGAAGTCTGCAAGTTAATGCTTTTAGTAGATCATAGAAAATTGCAAAAGCAAGGACAGAAGATCTGAAATTGGTAAAGTTGTATTCATTAACTTTACAAATTGGTAAGTGTGCATATTACAAGTACTATACCTGCATGATTATTTGTACAAAACCTTTTTGTATCGATTTTCAAGTACCTCATCGCACAAAGCAATGAAGCATGATATTTTGATGAAACTTATGGAAAATGTAGAAGACTTATCCACTATTGTAGAAAAGTTGTTGGTTTTATGAAAAATTACGATTTAATAATTTTTCTGATTTTTTGAAACCGGGTATCAATCATTCGTGGACACTCTGTAGCTCATTGTAGCATATATCTGATGTATACTACTATAGTTGTATACAATGAGCAACATGTACGAGCTGACAAGTGCAGCCTTTTGCTCAGAGTTTGTAACAATTGTAGAAGAATATCCATCAATTTAAGAGAGTATAGGGACTACCGTATTCATTCCAATAACCGCCAGGGGCCCTTAACAAAGTCATTTTGCATGGGCCCTTATTTTTCGAAAGTTATAGGATAAAGTCTTGAGTAAACACAACCCCTTTCAAAGCAAGAAATTGCACTAAATACAACAAAATGAAAAGGGAAAAAAAATATTGGAGTTTATCACCTCAATTGCATGGTAAGAACTCACTTATTGGTACCAAGTGGCAAGTTTCACTCAAAATTTGGGTGGGTGCTTATTGGGGCATGGGCAGTTATTGGAATAAAATACGGTACATTAAAATAATAACAGAATAATTTTAAGAATAGACAAACAAACCATAGTATTTTACTGGAAAAGGAGAGGCCATGCAATAAACCCTCCTTGGGGCACTGCAAACAGTGCATAGGCCTCCCTAACCCTACCAAATACCAAAAAATGAAAAATCACAAAGTTAGGCAAATTGCCCAAGTCCAAATATGTTAAAGATGGAGTTAGATATGATCACGAAATCGGTGCCATGACAGGGTATGCTCAGTGACTTGGCAGGGTGATAATAGGATTAGGGTGCGAGGGGTACTGGGTTGGAATCTAAGTTAAAAACCCGCATATTTCAGAGGAGATCGTTTGAAAACTGAGAAGTGGTGCAGGGAGTTACAGTTAAAGAATAGAATTGATTTGTACCTGCATACTTAGAGAAGAGTGGTGGAAGATAAAAGAGACAGGGACCAGTGTAGCCTCCTGTAGGTCTTTACACTGAAGTCTATGTTATAATATTCTTTCTTTTTTCAAATGTGCCTGTACAAACTTAGTTCACTGATACTGATCTCTTGATCCATAGCTGCACCAAATACAACTTTCAGATGACGCAGAAAAAGGACATGAGCCCTCAACTTTCAAACAGGCGGCATAGGACAAGATTTACTAGATTCAGGCACTAAGAAATTCTCAAAGCAAATTTATACATTTACATGTTTTTCTATTGGGTCACAAAATCATATTTTTACCTTTTCTTAAAAAATTAACAAAGAGTGTTCTTATAGTAATGAACTTAGTTTATTTTATCATATTTTTACTAATTAGTAATATAATGTTAGTGACCGTCCCAAAGTTGTATTTTTCGTGAATTGTCTAACAGGTTTACACACAAAGGGTGTCGGATGTATCAGGGGATGGCGCTCTAAGACAAAAGTGGTACGCATGCTCGTCAGAGCACCTCAAAATTGAACCCTAAATGTCGAAATCATACATGTACAGCAAATCCCAACCCTTAATGTCGTAAAATATTCAAAATTATACCCCTAAATGTCGTAATACACTAAAATTGACCCTAAATGTTGCAATGGACATTTGACCCATTAGACCTAATCGTGTAACACGCTGAAATAGACCCTCAAATGCGTAACGCTCTATTCTCTGCCATAAAAAACATGAATAATACATTGGAAGCCCTTTTCTGTAGTTTTTCTTGGAATATTAGAATAGCTGGCGAAAAAGTGACCCTAAAGTCAAAGACATCTGTTTCTACTGCTTCGTATGGTCATAGATCTTTTTTATTTGCTGCCCCTGATCTCTGGAACACTTTGCCTTTTCACATCAAAAACTCAAGAAATGTTGAATAATTTAAATCTTCTTTGAAAACATATTTATTTACCATTGCTTTTTGTAATGATTGATCTTTCTACTATCTAGATCAATTAAATAGTATTCAATTTTTTATTTTCTATGTTTTGATATCATTGTTTGTTTTGTATTTTGTCGTTTGTAATGCGCTAAGGGACTTCGGTGTAATGCATTTTATAAAAGCTGTTGTATTATTATTATTATATCGTAAAAGGACAACCCTTAATATTGAAAGTTACCCTGAAAAGGCAACCCTATTCCTAAGATGTCAACGACGCCAATGGGCCAAAATCCAACCCTTATTCAACGTTTTTCCTGACTAGCATGCGTATCACTTATTTCATTGAGCAGCCCACAGGGGGGATGTATAGCAGTGGTCAGCCAAGGATCAGGTACAATTAGTTAATAGGCAACAATATTGTTGGCATGGCCACCCTCCTCTGCTTTCAAATCAGGGATGGTCACAAATGTTTGCAGGCCCAACTTGATTTCTACAGATTACACATCATGTAGTAATTCATATCTCTGCATTTTCTAACATTTCATTTGATTGCTCTCCCGCTGGGGGAGCGCAGAGATCTTGACCTCACGTAGTACTCGCTGACCTTTAAATTGACTACAGGTTAGAGTGTCTACATGGGGCATGAAATATGCCCAATCTGTTTACTAAACTGGGTCCCAAGGTGAAGATTCAATACCAGGGTGGGAACCATTATTCAACAAATTGGGAGTCAGTTTTATTTCTCTGTCAAAATGATGATGTAGGCCTACTAAATTTATAACACCTATTAACATTGTGCCACAGACCTACAGGATGCTATAATATTGTGGTGCCATTTTGGATGAGAAATATTTTAAGATTTTGAAGGAAAACCCCATTGTAGGATGTATTTTATCCCACATGATTTCATTTCAGGGGCATCGGAAAGAAAATAAAAGTTGTGCGGCTCCTATAAAAGTGGTGCGGCCCATCGCCCGTTAGTTGTAAAAAAATATAAGCCCCAGATGACAACAGTTACGTAAATTATCTTTTTATAGTACAATGTTGTGGTTATTTATGCTAGGACTATAATTAAATGCATCAAATTAAAATAACTTTATTTTTTCTTTTTATTTCTGACTGAAAAGTGGTGCGGCCAAAGCCCACACAGCCTACACAGTTCCGACGCCCGTTTCATTTTCTAGATCTGTCTTCAACTTGACCATTGCAATTGATCAGCCAAAAATAAGAAAATTATTTTGCTAGGTAATTTTCGAAAAATCAACATTTTGTGGTACAAGAATTTACATGGCACTAGGATTTTGCATTTGGTCTCATTTTTTAAGTTCGGACCCAAACGCGTTTCATGTGTGTTTTAGTGAAATATAGCCTCCTCTTATATAAAACCCTCCGGATTTCCAAAAATATGCATTTCAAGTGCATATAAGTATATATCCTGAAAGCTAATTGTGTCAGCAATTTTAAAATATGCATATAAAGTCAAGCGTACAGGGTGTCTAAGTGTTATACTGGGTGAGACAAACAAAAATATCATCAAAATGATCGTCAATTGTTTGACATCCAGACAAAAAATAAGACTTGTATATAAAAAGTTGATGTGTTGAGCATATATTTTAGCCTATTGCCCATCCATACATACCTGAAAAAAGTTCATCATTAATGTTGCATACATTATACAGGGTGTTACAAATTTAGATTATTTTCAACTTTGTATTTTTTATATTCAGTAAAATGTGTCCTGTGTATAAAATTTAGCAAATAAGCACTGTATTTAACATTGCTCAACCTGATGAAACAAAAATGGATCTAAATTGTATTATTTGAGTAACTTTAGGATTGATTAAATTGATTGTTTTAAATATACAGGGTGTAACAAATGAATACATTTATACCTTCAAGTAAACACAGTTCTGTCTTTGTGCAAAAGTGAATGCCATGTCAGAGAAAACTTCTGTTGGAAAGATTTCCCACAATCTTTGCATTTGTGAGATTGATCATGACGTTGGCTGTTAATATGCCTTGTAAGAGTACATGCCTGTGCAAAAAATGCTCCACAAATTAGGCAAAACAATTTAGGATCTGTCTTGTGTATTCTTGTGAATGGCCTTCAAATGTCTCTTGAGATTGCCAGTCCTTGAAAATGACTTGCCGCAAATACAACAAATTACTGCTATTTTGATAAATTCTTGCACCTGTACAAGGTAGCAGAGGCCTGCTGTATGACTCTCATGTTATTGCGTGACTAAATTGCTA